>PISW01009215.1:0-63616 GCA_004023785.1 Mungos mungo | reverse complement strand
GAGGAAGCCCTTCTGGATCACCATTCTTGGGGGTCCATATGAGTCCCAGACTTCCCTCGTGCTGGGAGAACTCCCTGCTCTGAAGTTCCAGTAGGGCCTCCATGTACTAATGGTGGTCTCAGTAATCTGGTGAGGGTGCCCAGCAAGGTTTAGTTCTGGGCGGGGAAGTCGAACACTGAATCTCATCCCATGCACCCCTGAAAGTCAGGTAAAAAAGCTTTATTTAGAAAAGAGGGAATTGGTAAAAACACCTGGAAGAGGAACCTCAATCTCTGGGTCATAGTCCCAGCTCTTTCACTCACCTGATATGTCATCCTGAGCATGCCTCTTAGTCTTGCTTTTGAAACTTTGGTTGCTGCACCTGTAAAAACAGGAGGTTTGACTCACTCAGTAACAAGTAAATTTCCTTCCATTTAACATAAAAGCAGAGGGAGGATCATGGGAAAACGCACCTGTTACTACACAGAGGCCAGTGAGGTTATGTGGGAAGGGATGTAAAGGGGGTGAGAATCTGCATAAACTCAATCAGCTACTCTGGGGGAATATATATGGAAATGAGATCAAAAGAGGTGGAGGCCATCTCTGTCATGGGACTTCTCCACCACAGGGTAATCCTCTTGTGTCCTTAAAATTGCCCAAGAGTGGGGAGGAGAGGGTGGCAAATAATACAAGTTCTAATAAATAGAAGAGTAGTAAAGCAGTAGTGCCTCTTACATCTTACTTAGAATTTCTTACTTACTTACTTACTTAGAATTTCTCCAAGCATCTCCAACCCCCATATTGATCTATGGGGATAGATGGGAGGGTTATCCTAAAAACTCCATTTAACAGAAAGGGGAACATAGGAGAAGTCTTTGCTTTTGCAAGGTCTTCCAGGGAACTAGGCATGGAGCCAGCACCAAACCTGGGTCCCCAGTCCAAGGGTTTCCCTCTCCCACTTGTCTGGTCCACACAGGACTTGGGGGCAGACACAAGCTGACTCCTAACCTGAGATGAGGAGGAAGCCAAAGAGAGGAGGCAAAATCTGGAGGTGCCCTTCCCCACTTCAAATTCTTAATGAATCCTCAGGAATAAAGTACACCCCCCACAAAGGCCCCTGGGGCCTTGTTAGTGAGGGCCACAGGCACTGTGTCTTGGGAGTCCCAAAATGATCCTGAGACAGGTAGTTAGAGCAGTGTACTGTGCTGTGCTGGGAGGGACCAGGAGACCCCCGGGAAGGGTGTCCTCACCATCATTAACTGGGCCAGGCCTTTAGAAGATGAGAACTTAGTGATAGAGGTGACGAGAGAGGAAATTGGAGAGGTTGCATAGTATAACCTCGGACTCATGTTTGCCTCATCAGTAACTCACCCAAGTCCATATGAGAGCATACTCTCTTTGGGAATCCTGCTGTACTTTGCAGACAGATAGACCTGTCCTTCCAGCTTCTAGCAACTACTGAGCCCCTTTGGACCCCAGCTTCCTTTTTGAAGAATGAGAGTAATATCCTCTCAAAAGGTTGCTGGGCAGATTAAATGAAATAACACACATAGAATTCCTAGTAGGAGACTACCAATGCTGTTATTAACATAATAATAATTGATTATATGTACATGACCCCACACCACAAGACGTATATGCACTAAATCCCAATCAATGCTTACAATGATTCCATAAGGTAGAAATTGTTATTATTTCCATTTTAGAGATAAATAATTGAGGTTCAGGATCACTCAGTAATTTACCTAAGGCCACAGGCTCAGGGCTTTGAGGAGTTGGGACTCAAACTTGTATTTGTCTAATTCCAAAGAATATGATCTCAACAATTATGCTATGTGATTGACTCCTCCAACCCTGTCCAATTAACCCCTGTCCTGCAAACAATATACTTGTTTCTCCTGTTGTTTGTGACTAATATGGCTTCTAATCCACTATGGACTATGCTCCAGAATGAGCCTAAGGCATCCTACTCTCAGTGATATGGCCTCTGCACCACTGCAATAGCCTAGTGCAAGCCTTGAGATCAGCTTCCAGCTGCTGCCTCCAGTGTAACCCTCTTGCTCTCCAATTATTTCTGCTTCTTATTCTCACTGCAAAGAATTATGACCTTAACACAGTGGTCTTATGAGGAGCTAATCTTCTAGAGTTAGGCTTGCATTGTTGCTTTCAGGGTTGAACATATTAATGGTAAGGCTTTTCATCATTCAGTAACATTTTCTAAAGATAGATGAAAACTATATTGAATTGGAGCTCTAGTTATTCAGAGATCATGGGAAAAGAGTCATACTTAAAAGGGTATTGTCTATGAGTTTATTTATAAAGAATATATTTGAAAACATAAAACTATTGAACTTCCAATGGTTGGAAGACATCAAAAACAAATATGAAAGAAAAATGGTAAATTGGAATTCTGTGTTGCATTATTTGTAAAATATATGGCCAAAGATATGCACAATATATAAAGAATTCCTGCAGGTCAATAAAAAATTAACAGTTCAGTAGAAAAAGAAGCAAAGGCCATAAAAAACATTTTTAGGAAGCTGTGAGATTAGCAAGGTGGTGGGAGAAGAGGCTGCAATGCTTGTCTCCAGGGCTCCATCACTGCTGTGTCCAGTTCTCTGGGCACCATGGTGCCTTGCCATGTACAAGATGGGAGCTGCCATTGCTCTCTACCCCACACACTGGGTCCCAAGTCACACCTTTGGCCCACAATCACCAAACCAAGCTGCACTGCTGTGTGACCACAGCTCCTAAGCAGAAGCTTTGACCTGCCATCCCAGGGAATCCTGCCATTACCCTATATCCTAAGCCAGGACTCTGACATTCCATCACAGGGGCTGTGGTTTGTGTCCCAACCCCTGGGCCCTAGTCTTGGTGGAGACAACATCACCAGGTTGAATTGCAGCAGCTCTCTGCCCTGCTTCCAGTGTCTTGAGTCAGGGCTTTGATCCACCATCACCAGGGCTGTGCTGTTGCTGCTCTATGCTCTGCACTCTGGGGTCTTGAGTTGGAGCTTTCACCCCAACTGCTGCTGCACCCTGCCAGCTAGGCCCAAACCACCGTTGCCTCTTGTCATTCCTGGGCCAGCCACTGCAGCATTTCACCTCCCAATCAGAGCCTGAGTCACTATGGTAAGCCCGATACCCAAGCCCGGTTCCATGGGACACCTGCACCACCACCATAGCAAGTGCACTAATCCCAGGACCCTGACTCTGTGGCCACTGTAGGTGCCAGCCCACCAGACCTGGGGCCAGGCCAAGAGGGATCCCTTCAGCTAGAGCTTACCACCATGGGCAAAATAGGGGAACAGGAGAATGCCAGCAGCTTCCACCACCAAGGACCCTAGTAGCCCTAGCCATTGCTAGGGCCATCACTGTTTGGGCCACCAAAGACCCCTATGGTCTTTGCCAAGATTGACTTCAGCTGAGGGAGCTACAATCAAATTAAAAAGCATTTACCGAGCAAAGGAAGCCATCAATGAATTGAAAAGGCAACCTATGACATGGGAGAAAATATTTACAAGCCATGTATTTGATATAGAGGGGTCTTTATGTATCCAAAATACATAAAGAACTGATTCAGCACAATAAAAAAAATCCATTTTAAAAATGGGCAAACGACCTGAATAGACATTTTCCCAAAAGGACACCCAAAATGGCCAACAGGTACTTGAAAAGGTGTTCAACATCCCTAATAATCAGCATATTAAAACTATCATGAGATATCACCTCACACCTGTCAGGAAGGCTATTATTAAAGACCAGAGGTAGTAAGTGTTGACGAGGATATGGAGAAAAAAAACTTGTGCACGACTTGTGGAATGCAACCTGCTGCAGCCACTATGGAAAACGGTTGGAAGTTCCTCAAAAAATTATATATAGAACTGCCCTACAATCTTGCAATCCCACTTCTGGTTATAGATATGAAATAAATGAAATCAACTATCTCAAAGAGATATGTGTACATCCAGCAGGTTCATTGCAGTGTTATTTACAATAGTCAAGACATAGAAATAACCTAATGTCCTTTGACAGATGTTTAGATAAAGAAAACATGATATATAGATAGATACTGATATACACGCACATGCGCGCGTGCGCACGCGCACACACACACACACACACATATGAACTCCTATTGTGACAATGAAGGTGGAGTTTGATGGCATTATGCTAAGTGAAATAAGCCAGGCAGAGAAAGACAAATTTGGTGTGGTATCATGTGTAGGTGGAATCTTAAAAAAAAAAAAAAAAAAAAAAAAAAAAAGCCAACCTTCTAGAAACAGAGAGTAGAAGGATGGTTGTGGTTGCCAGGGACTATGGAGAGGGCAAAATAGGGAGATGTAGGGCAAAGGGTACAAGCCTTCAGTTATAAGATGAATAAGCTCCAAGGATCTAATTTGCAGCATGGTGACTAGAGTTCATAGTACGGAACTGTATACTTGAGGTTGGCTGAATAGATATTAATTCTCACCACACTCACAAGAATTAACTGTGTGAAATGAAGGATGTGTTAGTTATCTTGTTCATGGTAATCATTTCATAATGTGTGTGTATATCTATCTATATATCTGTATCTATATCTATATATCTCTATATATCATAATGTACACTTTAATATACACAATTATATTTGTCAATTGTTCCTCAATAAACTTGGGAAAAAATTAATGTCCCGTGTAGAAATACTAATGGGTTGTATTAGTTAGCCCAGGACTCCATAACAAAATACCATAGATTGAGTTGTTTAAACAACAAAAATTTATTTTCTCACAGTTCTAGAGGCTAGAAGTACAAGATCAGGTGCCAACATGGTCAGATTCGGGGCGTGGGGGGGGGGTGTGTGCTCTCTCCCTGGCTTGCAGATGGCTGCCTTCTCTCTGTGTCCTCACATGACATGGCACTTCCTCTCTTATAGACCACTGGCCAGCAGGTTAGGGCTCCAACCTAATTTAACCTTAATTACTTTCTAAAATATCTCATTAACACTTCCTAATTAATCTCATTTAGCCTTAATTAGTTTCTAAAGACCCTATTCCATATACAGTCACATTGGGGTTAGGGCTTTAACACGCGAATTTTGGTGGGATACAATTCAGTTCACATCATGGATAATTAACATTGGAAAATATATTCAACCTTACATGATGTCAAAGAATTGTATATTAAAATAATAATTAGTATTGTCCAACCATTATAATGCCAAAAACTAGAAGCATTTGTTTCTATTGGGGCACCTGGGTGGCTCAGTCAGTAAAACGTCCGACTCTTGATTTCAGCTTAGGTCATGATCTTACGGTTCGTGAGATTGAGCCCTGTGTTGGGCTGTGTGCTGACAGCACAGAAACTGCTTAGAATTCTTTCTCTTCCTCTCCCTCTCTGCCCCTCCCCCACTCCCTCTCTCTCTCTCTCTCTTTCTGTCTTTCTCTTATACTCCTTCTCAAAATAAATAAACATTAAAAAAAGAATTTATTTATAATAGTTACTGTTAAAGCTGTGGGGAGCAAGCAGTGTCACTCACTATTGTAGCAATAAAAGTGAATTTTTGTCAGATAAGAGGGAAATATATATTCAAAAATCTAAGTTTTTATACCTTTAAACTCAGGAATCTTATTAATTAGAACTTATGGAAATGCTTGCAAGATAATAAAAACACATCTTTGAAGAATATTACTTGTATTATTGATCATAATTGCAATAAATCTAGAAACAGCCTAAACTCCATCAAATGGAATATTGTTAAGTAAATTATGGTTAATAGAACTAGGCAGTTATTAAAATAGATGAGGTAAGTTTTTAGATATTTTGACTGATAATAAAGTCTATCAAGTAATGTTTAACCAAAAGATATGATATAACATCTATACGGTTAGATATGACATATATATAAACATGTTTATATTGATATAAAAATATATAAACATGTTTATATATAAAAACTAGACGGTAAGCACCAAATTCTTAACAGTGGTTTCTTCTGGAAAACTATATTATGAAGGGTCTGGACAAAGAGAGTGAAGATTTCACTTTCACTTTTCACTGGTAAAACTGTGTTTTGTTTTCATTTTTATAAATATAATTTCTAATGGGAAATTTAAAACCAATGATTGATATTTCCATTTTAGAAAAAAAAAAAAAGAAGTCCCAAAGTAAGTATAACCTCTCCACTGTTAAATACCCCCAGAATCTTGCAGTGTAGACAGGGTACTCAGTGTCTCAAAGTATACTGTACTAGGTCCAGAACCTTGTTTGGGAACCTTGTGTCAAAACAGGTTGGGAGGAGCTGTTTCAGGGGAATCCAGACAAGAGGATGCATTAATATTTGGTACCAAGCAGTGGCTTTCCATATTTCAGTTTGGAAGGACTTTTTGCTGGTGTATTTTTGGGGACCTCAGAAAAAAATAAAAGGTCCTGCCTGTAGGACCATGAATCTCTCAGGATACAGAACTTCCTGGGTTCCACCTCCAACCTGAGTGGGAAGAGTAGGTAGGACCAAATGACAACTAGCCAAGGATTCTGGTCTACAGAATCTGCACATACATTATCAGGAACAAAAAGTCTCACTTCATAACAAAAGTCATCTTGCTCAAGGATCTAGGAGAGGATCTAGGAGAGACAAAAAACACTTCCTGTAGTTCTACCCTCCTGATAGACGTTTCATGCAAGGGCTCGCTTTCCTGTGAGCACCTGCCGCAGAGCCCCCTGCACATCAGGGTTCCGAAGGCTGTAAATGAGTGGGTTCAGCATGGGGCTGATGACAGTGTTGAGGATGCCAATCCCTTTGTCTTTGTCTGAAGCCTCCACTGAGCCCAGCCTCATGTAGCTGAAGACACCTGTCCCATAGAATATGCCAACCACAGTGAGGTGAGAGCCACATGTGGAGAAGGCTTTCTTCCTGCCCTCAGAAGATCGGATCCGCAGGACTGCAGCTGCCACATGGATGTAGGAGGTGACAATGAGAATCACAGGTGCGCCTGCCATTAGGATACCCAGACCAAAGAGCAGCAGCTCATTGAGTTGAGTGCTGGAGCAGGAGAGCTGGAAGAGCTGTGGGAGGTCACAGTAGAAGTGATTGATCACATTGGGACCACAGAAGTTCAGGGTGGATATGGCTACTGTGTGGGTCAGTGCATTGGTGAAGGCTAAAGCCCAGGACACAGCGACCAATATTCTCTGGACTGTCTGGCTCATTCGGGTGCTGTAGGTGAGGGGTCGGCAGATGGCCAGGAATCGGTCATAGGCCATGGCTGTCAATAGGAAGCAGTCCACACCGGCCAACTGATGAAAGAAGAAAAGCTGTGTGAGGCAGGCTCCATAGGGAACAGTACGCTTGTGGGACAGGAGACGAGCCAACATTGATGGAACAGTGACGGTGATGCACCCAACATCCAGCAGGGATAGGTTCCCCAGGAAGAAGTACATGGGGGTGTGGAGTTTGGGCTCCACCAAGATGGCGGCCAGGATGCTGAGGTTGCCCCCGACTGTGACCAGGTAGGCTAAGAGGAAGACGACAAAGACAACTGGTCGTAGCCTTTGTGTCTCCACTAAGCCCAGTAGGATGAAGTCAGTAACAGCTGTTCCATTGGTCCTGGATTTGGGGTCCATGAGTCCCTGAAAGGGATTTATCTTCCCAATTTAGTTATTCAAGAAAAACATTGATTGCCTCTCAAATGCCAAGTCCCAGGGTAAATTCCCAGGTGTGGGTATTTTCCCTCTCCTCAGGCCATACCTCTCTCATTACCCCCCAGTCTTCACCTCAATGTCCTCACTCAAGTTCCAGGTGAGTTACACTACAACCACCTTGCTACCCCCCTCCTTATGAGAGATATATAAATCCTTTCTTCCAGTGTTCCCTGGAATCAGGGAATGTGGTCCTCCCACCAACAACCTGTATGAGGAGATTTGGAGAAATATGCTAAAAGTGAAAGTGAATAGTTAGTAAAAATAGAAACAGCAGGATTAATCAAAAGTCCTCACAAAGTGACCAAAAGTCCTTGCAAAGGAACAAATATCTGGCCAATCATCAAGAATATTGTCAAGATCAGGAATTGTAAAGGCAGCATCACCACAGGCCAAAAATAAAGAAAATAACCTTGGTATACTATCTGCTCCTAAATTCAAACAATCAATTCAAGAATAGTCTCCAAACCAAATAAACCAGCTACAATTGAAAAAAAAGGGGGAAGGGTGGAAACATAGTCAATAATGTACTTCCATTTTTAGGCTCTAGGCTCATATACTTCATATACAAATTATTTTAAACTATCACTGAAAACATAATTTTCATGTAATATAAACTTTCCTTCATTTAGAAAAAATGAAACACTTCCTATTCATTTTTTAAGGTTAGCAAATTTGGATACTCAAATGTAATAATAATAGCAAAAAAATAGAATTATTCTACACTATTCCCACTTGATAACATGTATGCAAAAATCCTAAGTACAAGAAATGAAAGCCATCATTATCTAATAGATTTTATAGGAGAGGATGATTTTTTAAAAATAGTTTATTGTCAAATTGGTTTCCATAGAACACCCAGTGCTCTTCCCCACAAGTGCCCTCCTCTATCACTACCACCTCTTTTCCCCCTCCCCCTTCCCCTTCAACCCTCAGTTCATTTTCAGTATTCAGTAGTCTCTCAAGTTTTGTGTCCCTCCTTCTCCCCAACTCTCTTTCCCTCTTCCCCTCCCCCTGGTCCTCCATTAGGTTTCTCCTGTTTTCCTGTTAAACCTATGAGTGCAAACATATGGTATCTGTCCTTCTAGGAGAGGATGATTTAATACTAGTAAATCTATTAATATACTTAGCATACTTGTGGCCTTAAAAGGAGGAAGTTTTTCCAAAGAACAATTCATAAACATCTACATACATACTTGAGAAAAAAGAAAAAGAAAAAAACTGCTTGTAGTTACTTTAAATGGAAGAACACCACTTTATGAGATAGGCCATATCCGCTACAAATCTGTATCATTCATAATGGTGACATAGTAGTGATATTTCTATTAAAATCAGGCAGGGGAGCGGGTTGGCGCCGAGGTGGCTCAGTTGGTTGAGTGTCTGACTTTGGCTCAGGTCATGATCTCACATCTGTGGGTTGCAGTCCTGTGTTGGACTCTGTGCTGATAGCTCAGAGCCTGGAGCCTGCTTTGGATTCTGTCTCTGTCTCTCTGTCTCTCTCTCTCTCTGTCTCTCTCTCTCTCTCTCTCTCTCTGCCTCTCCCCTGCTCATGCTCTGTCCCTCTCTGTCTCTCAAACATTAAAATAAAACATTAAAAATTTTTTTAAATCAGGCACAGGGAAAGCAATGACTTTTGTTACTTCAGGTATTTCTCAACACTTTAAAGTAAGACAAAAAGAAACAAAATGCTTAAAAAATAGAAACAAGAAAGAAAAGAATAAATTGAAAATAATAAAATTGTCTAAGTAGAAAACTCAAGAGAAGATAAAAACTAGTCAACTCTTAGAATTTTTAAGATATTAGAAAATTAGATTAAAAAAGCACAAGTCAATATATTCCTTATATGCCAACAATAATCAGATATAAAACCCAAAAGTCGCAACTGTAAGATGAAATCTTATCATATAAAAAGAAGAAGTAAACTTATACCTGAGTCATATATATAAACACCCAAAAAATGACCCAAAATAAGATCACTCAGTTCCATTGACTGGTAGGAATATGGAAGAATTTTAACTACTCTTTTTCCACTTTCCTTTTGCTTCCAAATGATCTACAATGAATCCAATAACTTTTATAATAATAAATATATTTTTTTAATGATCTGCTTCCTCTAGACTGTAGAAATAGTAGCTCAAAGGCAATAGTAGCTCATTGACTTTTCCTCTCTGTCATTGTTTCCAGAAGGTTCAGGGAGCTGCTACCCGGCAGATTAAATAAAGGTTTAGAATGGTAAACCCATCTTGATTTGCCTCATTGTTCCATGAAGTAATAAAATAACATTTCCACCATTGTACATCCTTTACAAGTACAACCTACTTGTAATGGAATAGAAGACTTGCTTACCACTTTCTGCCCAAATTAATTTATGTGGTACCCGTCAGTGGAAGCTTATGGCCTATTTTATTCTTTGTGTGCAGGCTTTAGCAGAAGATGAATGTTTTAAGACTATCTTTATCTTCTACTTCTTAAACTAATTCCTTTGACTTTTTTTTTCATGGCTCTTTTAAAATATAGTAGTGTGGTGACATTAATACCTGAAAATATTTAGAGTTTTTAAAAAGTATAATTTAAAGTATCATCATCATCATAATAAAAAGATGTGATTTCTACAACTGTATTTATTATGACATAGGAATTATGAAGTGGTTCTAAATATTGACAAATACTTTAAAATCCGAGACACAACGTCAATTTTCCATCAAAATAGGGTAGATTCTGAGTCATGGTGGGAGGCCCACATCCAGGGTAATATTCAGCCAGAATCCACTGGTACAAGTTACCAGTCTGATATTTGTTAAATATTTTGATTATAATCCTGGCCCATAGCTGCACATAACTGTGTTCAGTATACCCTGTATACAGTGTCATTGAATCAGAGAAGGACCAAGTTGATTACCACCTTGGACAATATCTACTCCCTCATTTTACTAAAGAGGAAATGATGATGGAGCATTGTGGGGCTGAAGTTGTTTGAATTAGAGTGAATACTGAATATACTTTAAAATGTCTGGTTTTCTATCTTTAAAAAATGTACCTATTGGTGGTGCACCCGGGTGGCAAAGTCAGATGAGCATCCGACTTCGGGTCAGGTCATGATCTCATGGTTTGTGAGTTCAAGCCCCACATCAGGCTCAATGCTGTCAACTTCAGAGCCTGCTTCAGATCTTCTCTTTCTCTCTGCCTCTCTGTCACATGTGCTCTATCAAAAATACATAAAACATTAAACAAACTTTTTTAAACGTACCTATTGCTGGGACATACCATTGTATGTACTAACTACCCCAAATTACTCTGAGGATATCAGAAAGGATATGAATGAGGACACCAGAAATTTGTCCACTGATTTGGCCAGCCCAAATTGGCTGCTTCCAGCCAAGCACCCAAGGGGCATTTCCTTACTCTTACTGGGGGTTGAAAGATTCTATGTCCTCTGCAATTCTCTTTAGGACTGCCCTGGGAATATTCTTTTGAGAAACCTATTCGCTAGAACAGGTGGCCGTGCATCGCGGACCTCATGCATTTAGGCTCACACACCTGTGTAGGTAGCTTGGCAACAAGCAGGCTCTGTGTTCACGGTGATAGTCGGCACCTGCCTCACTTCATTCTGCTTTCTACCAACCACAGAGTTTATTCTGGAGCTTTCCTCCCTGACCTATCCTGAGAGAGCCTTTTCTCTAATATGTCTGCCTGATTCAGGTTTTCTAGATCTGTCACCAACTGTAGCAGAACCTCAGGTCTCTCATGAGTGCGGGTCTGTGAGGAGACTTCTCAGGCACCAACAGTCCGCCGCCCAGCCCTCTGCTTTCCATTGACTCAGAGATATCCCATGTTGCCCAAAGGAAGCCAGTCTGCTTCCCATGCCTCTTCAATGCTGTATCTCATGGTCTTCCTCTGGCTGATGGCAGGCTGCAGTGCCCCCCAGTCACAACCTCGCCTCCACCATCATAATCATCACCCTTTATTCCCATTTTCCCAACTAAGAACTTGGTTCCTTCTCATGTTGAGAGTTTTTCTGATAATTATAAATAGTGCATGAAAACAATGACAAATATAGGAAAATTGCAGGAGTTTAGAATATCTTGCAACATCCTTGTCTCTGGTGGTGTGGAAACCACCACAATGGCCTCTTGCTCTCTTTTCCCATTTCATGCTCCTTTGGCGAGAGATGGACCCCTTTAGACCCTGCAGACATCTTCTTTTCTATACATGTGTTCCTTCATATGTGTAGTTTAGGCAGACCAGCAGCTACAGACATGCAAGGGTAGTTGGTGAAAACCTCAATCCCAGACCCCAAATTAGGCCCTTATATTGTGGCAGTGTCAGTTTTAGGGGATGATGCTTAGAAGATTCCATGTGGGTGAGAAGTTTGATGCAGGCCTTTTGTTAGCTCAGAAATCCACGGCTGCTGCTAAGTCACCCTATAGGTCTAATTATAGACCTACGCACGCTCATTTAGTAGACACTGTGTGATTTGATGTCAATAAGAGTAAAACAGCTCTCCACACATATTACATAATTAAAGAATAATTAAACTGCTTCCCAAATGCCCTCTTGACTCTACTTGAACTTGCATTATAAGATTTCATACTCTTTGATTTCACACTTCCCTATCTTTGCTCAAACTGTTTATTTTATCTGAAATGTCATCTCGTTAACTCTAAGTGCTCAAATCCTTGAAGACTCAGCTAAAATATTTCTCTTCTATAAAAGTGTTCCTGATCATTCCCCATCTCAAGCTCCTCTCCGCGAAATTCATGTAACATTCTAACTGCATACTTCAAGGCAATTCTTTCCATTACTCTCTTACATGGACTTTTCTCTCTAGCGACTCCACTACTCTTCTGCCCACTTTAAGTGGCTTCCAAGCATATTAGGCTTGACTCAGCTTTCCATTCTCAATGCCTATCATCACATTTTACATGCAGTAGGTGCTCAATATTTCTGAAATAAATAAATGAATCAAGTTGGCAGCTCTGACCATAAGATCAAAAAGGTTTTGGTGAAAGGAGGTATCAGATTGGGCTGCAGTAGTTTGGGAAGGCTTTTTGAATGAGATGCAATCTATGCGAGACTAGAACAATTACTAAAATTTGAAGAAAGTGTAAGTTTGAGTGAAAGGCACAGAACTACTGCTGTAAGAATATCCACTCTGTTTATCTAGATGGGGCATTGGGACCAGTTGAGACAGTAGTTAAAACAATCCCTTCACTGACATAGTGTCTTTTCTTAAAACAGTCCCCAAAGAATTTGGCAATTAGGAGAGGATAGACCCCTATGAATAAAAAAAGTCTAGGCCAGAAGACTACACCCCACAGAGATGCTAGGCAACCCTCACTCTGCAGAGGTGAGATTTACCACCACCAAGATTTTACAGGTGTAACAGTCCTTTAGCTGGTCTTAGATGTTAACTTGCTCCCACATAATGTACTTCCTATTCACTGACCTAAGGCCCATGATCTGTAACAGAACTGATTTACTTTCTAAGAGATTTGCCCATCACTGGCTTTGAGAAATGAAGGACCAGAACTTTCCCAGCCATAGAAAGCAGCAAGTCTGTTTGAAGCCTCCTTAGCTTTCTGAGTAGCCTAACACTTTCATTAGCAAAATAATTTTCTTTATCCAGTCACACAAATGAGTTTACTAACCTCTTTTTGTGTATGTGTAGACCTGGCCCTCCTTTGCAGAAGGAACATGATACTCCTGCACATCACACAAGAGGACCTGGATTCCCTTGCACAACCCCCAAGCACTGAGTATTTGTAGCTGGCATCATGGAGTCTACCAACCATGGAGAAATGTTGTAGGCCACCGCACTCGCTTTGCTGACCAACTACCTTGAAGCCCTTTAAATATCCCTGGGCCAGGCAGAAATCTGGGAGGTGGTCTTTGGACAAGAGTCTGTCTTCTCCTCAGGTGGCCAGCCTCCTGGGTAAAGCTCAAATTTCTTTCCAATCAAAAAACTTGTCTCTTTATCTTTCAGGGGACAGGCAGTCCCACTTGAGCTCAGTAACATGATGACTGCTGGTCTATGCATCTAAGAAGTCCATTTTTTAAAAATGTTTTTATTTATTTTTGAGAGAGAGAGAAAGACAGAGTGTGAGCAGGGGAGGGGCAGAGAGAGAGGGAGACCCAGAATCTGAAGCAGGCTCCAGGCTCTGAGCTGTTAGCACAGAGGCTGACATGGGGCTTGAACTCGTGAACTGTAAGATCATGACCTGAGCTGAAGTCAAATGCTTAACCAACTGAGCCACCCAGATGCCCCAGAAGTCCATCTTAAACAGGATCACCATAGTCACCTCAACTGAAGAGGTCCTCCTAGATCCTGGGGTGAACCTCAAGCTATCCTTGCTGAGTGTTCACTCCTCCCCACTCTGATATTCCAACTAAAACCTTTATCCACCTGATGATGAAGACACACTCAGCCCATTTGATATAGGGGCCTGGCCCAAGGTTACTTCCTAAGGAATGAGTCCAGCAGGGGGACTAGATTATGCAAATGCCCTCATACTCCTTCCAATTAAAAACAGAAGGCAAGCTTTGTCCAAGAATGACAGGTGTTGGCAAAGTGCTTTGGCACAGGAGGGTGGCAACCCTTTTCCTCACTTGATGTGTTATCCTGGGAAAGACTCTTTTTACAAAATCCTCTGTGAAATAGAAGGTTTGACTTGCTTGGTAACAACTCAAGTGTCTTACTTATTGTTAGGGAGCAGAAGGAGGACCCTGGAGAACACTCACCTTGTTACAGGTACAGAGCCAGACAGGTTTCTGGTGAAGGGAATGAAGAGGGTGCAGTATCATGCAGGCCCTGGCCCCAGAGAATCCGGAAGGGGCCATATATAAGAAAGCCAGTGAAAGAGAGATGAGGTCATCTCTGTTGTGGGACTCTATCCACTGCAGTGCCATCCCCTGCAGACCTCAAAAATTAGTCCTCCCAGGAAAGAGTGGGGCTTTGGGGAGCCACAGACTGATAAACAACCCAAGGCTTTAATGATCTCAATAATGATGCTTTACAACTCTGTGATGCTTTTGATTTTCTCAACAAGGCCTCGCATCGAACTCCTTACTCCACCTCTCATATTGTTCCGTGGGGGCAATCCCATTTATCACAGTAAAGTTCAGAAAGTTTATCTTTCTTTTCAAAAAAGTTTTTATTTAAATTCGAATTAGTTAACATACAGTGTAATATTAGCTTCAGGTGTACACACAATATAGCGATTCAACACTTTCATACAATACCGGGTGCTCATCACCCCAAGTGCTCTCCTTGATCCTCATCACCTACCTCATGCTTCCCCTTCCCAATTTCCTTTCTGGTAACCATCAGTTTGTTCTCTACAGTTAAGAGTTTATTTCTTGGTTTGCCTCTCTCTTTTTTTCCCTTTGCTCATTTGTTTTTTTCTTAAATTCCACATATGAGTGAAATCATATGGTATTTGTTTTTGTCTGACTTATTTCACTTAGCATAATATACTCTAGCTCCATCCATTTTGCTGAAAATGGCAAGATTTCATTCTTTTTGGTGGCTGAGTAATATTCCAATATATTTATCCATCTTCTTTATCTATGTATCAGTTGGACACTTGGGCTGTTTCCATAATTTGACTGTTATTGATAATGCTCCAATAACCTTCAGGGTGCATGTGCCCCTTTGAATGAGTATTTTTTATCCTGTGGGCAAATTCCTAGTAGTATGATTTCTGCATTGTAAAGTAGTTCTATTTTTAACTTCATGAGGAACCTCCATAGTACTTTCCAGAGTGGCTGCACCAATTTGCATTCCCACCAACAGTGTAAAAGCATTCCCCTTTCTCCATGCCCTCACTAACATCTATTGTTTCTTGTATTATTGATGTTAGCCATTCTGACAGGTGTGAAGTGATATCTCATTATAGTGTTGATTTGTGTTTCCCCGATGATCACTGATGTTGAGAATCTTTTCGTGTGTCTATTGGCCACCTGTAAGTCTTCTCTGGAAAAATGTCTGTTCACGTCTTCTGTTCATTTTTTAACTGGATCATTCATTTTTTGAATGCTGAGTTCCATAAGTTCTTTATATATTTTGGATACTAACCCTTTATCAGAGATGTCATTTGCAAATATCTTCTTCCATTCCATAGGTTGTCTCTTAGTTTTGTTGACCATTTCCTTTGCTTATTCCTGAGTGGCAAAGGTGGTTCAATATTCCCAAATCAATCAATGGGATACACCACATTAATAAAAGGACGTATAAGTGTCATTTGATCCTTTCAATAGGTGCACAAAAAGCATTTGAGAAGTACAACATCCCTTTATGATGAAAACTCTCCAACAAAGTAGGTTTAGAGGGAACACACCTCAACATAATAAAGGCCATATGTGAAAAACCCAAAACTGATGTCACCCTAAGTAGGGGAAAAACTGATAGCTTTTTCTCTGTGGTCAGGAAAAAGAAAAAGATGTCCACCCCCACCATTGTTACTTAGCCTAGTTCTGGAAGTCCTAGCCACATCAGTCAGACAGCAAAAAGAAATAAAAGGCATCCAAATCATCATGGAAAAAGTAAACTTTCACTATTTGCAGATGTCATGATACTCTTTATAGAAAACCCAAAAGACTCCACAAAAAGTTTGCTAGAGCTGATACATGAATTTAGTAAAGTTGCAGGATATAAAATCACATACAGAAATCTGTAACACTTCTATACACCAATAATGAATCAGCAGAAAGAGAAATTAAATAATCAATCCCATTTACAATTGCACCCAAACCCATAAGATAACTAGGAATAAACCTAACGGAAGACATGAATGACCAGTATTCTCAAAACTATGAAACACTGAAGAAGAAAACTGAAGAAGAAAGACATTGAAATAGAAAGGCATTCCATGCTCATGGGTTAGAAGAAATAATATTATTAAAATGTCTATATTATCCAAAGCAATCTACACATTTAATGCAATCCCTATCAAAATACCACCAATGTTTTTTACAGAGCTAGAACAAACAATCCCAAAATTTGTATGGAAGCACAAAAGACCCCAGATAGTCAAAGCAACCTTGAAAAAGAAAAAAAACTGGTGGCATCACAATTCCAGACCTCAAGTTGTTATGCCCAAGTTTTAATATCGTCCCCCCAAATCAGAGACCACCAGGGAGACCGAGTCAAGCATGCAAAAGCAAAGGGCTTTATTATTACCAGCTTATAAGCTCAGTCTCACAGACTTCACCAGCACAGTGGATCCATGCTGAGAGCCCCAAACAAAGGCGGGGTAGGGCTTTTAGGAGTTTTAGGAAGGGGTAGTTACAGGAAATTGTGACACAGGTACAGGGGTCCAATCATTATAACATAACATCAATGGCAGTAACTTTAACCATACACATTGTCCAGTGTTCGTTACTTTTGGTGAGACCCAATCACAACATTTAGAGTGTTAACCAATTACAGAGTGGACCCAGGACCCTCACGTAAGGTGTAACTAGCCTTAAGCAGTAAGTGATTACCTATAGCTTCTATTTCTAGGCCTGCCCTTAGGAATGTTAAGGGTGTTACAAGGGTGGTCCCTCCAGCCTTGGGCAATGTGTGTCCTTTTATTGTCTAATGATTCTGAGAAACCACACCTAAGCCTCCAAGGACAGAAGGGAAACTGGAAGCCTGTCCGTGGAGTCAGTTTGATTCAGACCTGCATCCTTACAAAGTTATATTATAAAGCTATAGTAATCAAAATAGTATGGTATTGGCACAAAAATACAGAAATCTACAGAGCAGAATAGAAAACCCAGAAATGAACCCACAACTATATGATCAATTAATCTTTAACAAAGCAGAAAAGAATATCCAATGGGGAAAATGACAGTCTCTTCAACAAATGGTGTTGGGAAAACTGGAAAGCATTATGCAGAAGAATGAAACTGGACCATTGTCTTATACCATATGCCCTGTGTCTTTTGATTGGAGCATTTAATCCATTTACACTCGAAGTAATTATGGATAGATATGTATTTATTGCCATTTTATTACTTGTTTTGTCATTGTTTCATATTTAAGCAAAATTACAGAAATGAATAAAAAAGGCACATTAGAGAGCCTGGGGATAATGTGTAGAAATTTGATGTGTGACATGCGCAGCCTACAGAGCAGTAGGAAAAAGAGACCTTTCAGTAAACAGCGTATCGTAGAGAAAAAATATGACGCAATATCTCCCTCATGCCACACACACAAATCAGCTTCAGGTAGATGAAGTACTTGTATTGAAGAGTAAAAATGTAAAACCTTGGGGCACGTGGGCAGTTCAGTTGGTTAGGTGTCTGACTTCAGCTCAGGTCATGATCTTGTGGTTCCTGAGTTTGAGCCCTGTGTCAGGCTCTGTGCTGACAGCTTGGAGCCTGGAGCTGCTTCGGATTCTGTGTCTCCCTCTCTCTCTCTCTCTGCCTCTCCCCCTGCTCGCACTCTGTCTCTCTCTCTCAAAACTAAATAAATATTTAAAAAATTATTTTAATGTAAAACCTTAAAAATAGTCTATGGGATATCTTCATGATCCTCTGTTGTAGGATAGCTGATAGAAGGTAACAAGTTAAAACTTCTTCTGGAATGTAAGGGGTTAATTTCTTCTGGAATGTAATGGGTTAACTTACTGAATGTTTTGTTATAAACTGTTCCCCCACCCCTTTTCTGTGGTCTGATCAAGCCCTTGCCTACAGTAAAGTGCTTAGTCATTGCCCCACTATGATTGGTTCTTATTGTCCCACTATGATTGGTCATTTAGATGAGCAAAGAACAAACGTGATAGGTTCCCATCAAAACTGGTGATTGGCGTGTTACAACGTAATTGGCTAACACAGAATCCTATGTATGCCTATATAATCTCAATGTATCCATTATTCGGGGCCATTCTCTGCTCCTTACCACCTGGAGTTCAGGTTTGGCCATGCTGTGACTAAAGTTTTGTCTCCCCTCAATTAGGCTTTGGTGGTCTCTTCAACATCAGGCTACAACACCTCTAGGAGCTCAGTCATTTTTAAAGCATTAATTATTTAAAAAAAAAAAAGACTAAGAGATTTGCCTACATTAAAAGTTAAAACCTCTGCTCATCATAGGACAATTTTTAACTGAAAAGACAGATACGAATTAGAAGAAATTTGCAGTCCATAGAACTAATCTAAAGAATCCAAGACATAACAAAAACTTCTACAACTAATGCAAAAAATAAAAGTGATAAAATAGATGATAGGCAAAAAATGGGATTTCACAGGAAACACAAATGGTCAGTGAAATTAGGAGAGAAAGCTCAGTCTTATTTGTAATTTAGCAAATGCAAATGAGAATCTGCTGGAGACATCATTTTTTTCCTTCTTTTTCCCCCAGAGATAGAGAGATAGTGTGTGCGGGCGCACGTGCATGCACAAGTGAGGGAGGGATGGAGGGAGAGGGAGAATCCTAAACAGGTCAATGCTCAGCACACAGCCCAACCACTGTAAGATCATGACCTGAGCAGAAATCATGACCTGAGCCAGTTGCTTAACCACCTGAACGACCTAGGCATCCCTGGAGACACCATTTCATACTCATTACTCTGTCAGCACAGAGCCTAACATGGGGCTTGAACCTACAAACCGTGAGATCAGGACCTGAGTTGAAGTTGGATTCTAAAGTGGACTGAGCCACCCAGGCACCTCATCGTCACCTTAGTTCTATGGTGAAATAACTTTCATTCTCAAGCTGAGAACACCACTGCATATGCAATATAGTTATTGTTGTTTTATTTGTGAAACACATTAAAAAGAAAATGAGGGGTGCCT
The DNA here is from genome assembly GCA_004023785.1 of Mungos mungo. NCBI lineage: Eukaryota > Metazoa > Chordata > Mammalia > Carnivora > Herpestidae > Mungos > Mungos mungo. The sequence goes on along the minus strand of PISW01009215.1, from coordinate 44,180 downwards.
GGGTGGCTCAGTTGGTTAAGCATTCGACCTCACCTCAGGTCATCATCTCGCAGTCTGTGGGTTCAAGCCCTGTCTGGCTCTATGGTGACAGCTCAGAGCTTGGAGTCTGCTTCAGATTCTGTGTCTCCTTCTCTCTCTGTCCCTCCCCACTTGCACTCTGTCTTTTTCTCTTTCTCAAAAATAAATAAACATTAAAAAAATTTTTTGGTCTTTTTTTAATAGTTTATTGTCAAATTGGTTTCCATATAACACCCAGTGCTTCTCCCCACAAGTGCCCCCTACCATGACCATCACCCCCTCTCTCCCTCTCCTTCCCCCTTCAGTCCATGGTTCGTTTTCAAAAGAAAATGAATGAGAAAAGTATTATTAATCAAATAAAAAATTAAAAAGAGATTTTGTAGACTTTTCCAGCCTCATTGCAAAATGAAGTCTGGATAGTGTAGCAAGGTTTTCCTGTTGAGTAACTTCTGTTTCACTATCGTGTTAAGTAAAAATGACGGCAGCCATCATTGCCGGCTGCTGCCGCATCCTCATAGGTCCCAACATTAATTAAATGGTCTAAAAACTCAAGCAAGTCTGCTCCCTCCCACGAGGTGATCATTATTACATGAGGGCTTGGAATTGCCGCATGTTTACATAATTAATCTTTTTTTTCCTTTATAGTTAACTGAATTGAAAAACCTGTGTTAACAAATAAGTCAACAGGCCTTGAAGCCAGTTAAAACTCTCAAAACAAAGATATGGGCAGGAAATATGAACAATAGAGGTGGGGGATGTGAAGAATACATGTATCACTGTCCCTTATATAAAAGAAAGTAGTTAGGTAATATATGCTTTTGTCATAAGTAAGAAGGAATCTAGTCTTGAGAATGTAGAATATCAATGGAAAAGACAAGTTCTTCGCACAAATTAGGGGTAGAAACCATTCAGAACATAAGACAAAGATTAGAGAGGCAGAGACTTGGTTCCACTATTATTTATAATAGTGAAAAATTGGGCACAAAATATCCAATGGTAAGGCAAATTTTGGTAAATGCAAATATTAGAGTTTTAGAAGGTCATTATACACATTTGAAGACTGGGTGGCTCAGCCAGTTGAGCATCCAACTTTTGATTTCAGCTTAGGTCACGATCTCATGGTCCATGAGTTTGAGCCCCACTTCGGGCTCTGTGCTGGCGGCATGGAGCCTGCTTGGGATTCTGTCTCTCTCCCTCTCTCTGCCCCTCCCCCACTCGTGAGTGTTCTCTTTCTCTTTCTCAAAACAAATAAATAAACTTTTAAAAAATTTGAAGAGTACTATACTATAATAAATGAAGCTCAAAATATAAAGGTAATTTTTTAAAAGCTGAAAAATTCATTCGGTATTATGCCCCTTTTGGTAAACACAAAAAATGATAAGGTGTGCATATGGGGGAGGGTGTGGGTGTGTGAATGTACATGCATAGGGAATAAGAGATAACTATTGGGTCAGGCTTGCCTTTTTCACGTGAGCAGGGACCATGTATCTTGGTCACCTCTTGTCTGGCATATTGCCTGGCAATATTCTCCTTCCTTTCAGTAGCTTAGCAAGAAGTAGGCTCAGCGGTTCAATGGCAAAACCAGGACTCTGCTCCCCCGGAGACATCCCCATTTAACAAACCTACTTCCCCGTCCTGGAGGTGCCAGCTGTTGGGCAGCTGCCTGGATGCTTCCTTCTCACTTCCAATTCCCATGGATATGTTGAGTGTCTGCAGGGGGTGGAGTCCCTCTCCACTGAAAATCTTGGCCTAGTCTATCCAGTCTAGTGATGGTCACCCTTTACCACCCTCCATGGGGAATAGGGAGAGTTCAGGAGATCACTGTGCTCTGCTACTTCTTTGCTTGTGACCTTTCCACAAAAAGCCATGTGGTTCTAGAGTTCTAGATGTGTGTGTGTGTGTGTGTGTGCGCGCGCGCGCACGCGAGCGTGCGCATGGGTGTGTCTTTTCATGTGTTCCTTTTGTACACTAGGGGTAAACATGATGCATTTGGTTTTGTATGTGTGGAGTTTGAGGTCCCTGTGGAGTGTTCATGTAGAAATAGCTAGTACACAGGTGTTATTTCCATCCCAACAGCATAGCATCTGGGATGGAGATAAGAGTTGAGGATCATCAGCTTGTCTTGTCTTTAGACTGCCATGGGAGTAGAGAGGAAGGGCATCCAGCCCTAGGGGCTGTGGATGGTTTCCTGGAGGAGAGAAGACCTGTGCTGAATCTTCAAGGAGGGAGTGTCTTGGATTCATAGGGTGTAAGAAAAGAGAGAGAGAACATAACCTTTGTCATTTCACGAGCAGAGTGTGATAATGGTTTTCCTTTGGGCTCTGTAACCTGCAGTTCCCTTCTATGGACAGCTGTCAAATCCCAATGTATCCTAATTCCTTTCCAGCTCCTCCGTGGCCTATGACAGTTTTGAGCCACAATGAAGCGCCTCAATTGATCCTGCAAAGAGTTTCTCCCAAACATGCTAATGACAGCCAATGGGAAAGCTTTCTGACTTTACAAAGAATCATTAAAAGTTGTACTTGATGCCTAAAGCCACTTTTAGGAGTTAGCAAAAGTAGGGCAGTCTTGGTCTAAAACATACTCCAAACCTTTCTCTTTCTTTATGATGTTGGGGGCCTTGAAGGTTGGAAAACATTTAGGATCAAGATGGTACAGGATCTTGATGGTACAGTGGGAACAGAAAAATGGCAACGCATTTGTTTGAGGCTAGAAGAGATGCTGAGTTTGAGGATGGTTAATGTGAGCTGTGTTTAGAGATGTGACATGAGCTTGTGAGATGATGGAGGTCTGGGGATGCTGCTCCAGGACTGAGATTGGAGAAATCCTGCCAGGCTCCACCCTCCTCTCGGCTCCAAGCTGCAGGCAAGGCTGGGCAGTTACAACACACTGCTCTTCCCCACCCAAGCCGATGGGCTGAACTAACCCAGAAACCGAAAGTCCCATCTCCACCTCTGAAACTGTGTGAACTTTACTGTACTTTAAGACTTTCTGAAATTCATTTTAATTCCATGAAATGCTGATAACAGTGCAAATACACAGTGTGAAAATTAATAAAGGGAAACATCACTAAAATGGAGTGTGGAAGCCACGAGGGGGGAGCTGTCACTCTGTGCCACTCCACCTCAGGTCCAGGAAGAACTGTCAATTACAGACCCCAACAGAAGAATGCGCAGAGGACAAGAATTATCAATTATTTTTAGGCCTCAACCGAAATAGATGTACATTGCACCTCTGACAAGTAATAGACCACCCCAGCAACTCAGCCAATGAGAAATCATTATCACTCTTGCTTTTCTCGAAGGGACAAGAACTCCTCTCAACTTCCTCCTTCTTCATGAAACAACATTTCTCTCTTTTGTTTGTGGGACTCACCTGTGGTTTCTGCCATAGCTTGCTTGTCCCAAACTGCAGTTCTCTGATATTCCTGAACAAACCCCTATTTGCTGGTAAAATAACTGATTTTTGTTTGTAAGAACATTTTTTTTGGTGAAGAACATTTTTGTTAAATCAATGAATGAAAATTTCCATATCCATGAAGGTCATACTTGGAAACATGTTGAGAAAGTCCAAAACATTTTAAAAGCTCTACAGATCATTATGTCTACGGCGAACACACTTGTTTACCTGGTTCTGGCTCCCCCTGGAAGGTGCTAATTTCTGGAGCCTCAAGAGGTAACAGCAGAGTGGAGAAAAATCCCAATGTGAAAATGATGTCATATCAGCTGTTTGTCTCTATCTCTCTGTCTTTTATAAGCTATTGCTTCTGTGAGGGCCTCTGGGCGAGCATGACTGTCCCTCCTCTTTGGTTAAGAAGTGTCCATCCTCTTGTCTGGGTGAGTGCCGTCCCAAGACCCCTCACTGGACTCTTGACTTGGTTTACATATCAAGGGAATGGGCTCTGGAATGGCTCCTCTCTTCCCCTAAAATATCAAGTGGGACTTGGATGCTTGAATATGAGAGATTAGAGAGAAGGCAGTGATGACTAAGGTTGCCACTCCTGTTACTGGGAGGATGGCAAGGTTGTTACCAAAATATTTAAGTCAAGAGCAGATTGAGAAAGAAGATCAGTGCAGAGCTGGAGGGATTGACTTGGAGGTGATACTCTGAACAACATGTCCATGTAGAAGAGGCTAGACCATTAATTGGTGGTGTTTGATCCATTGTGGTCTTGACATTATTCTCAAAAGTAATCATCAGGAAATGTCTTCCTCTGCTTATGCCTTTTGCCACTTGGGGAGACCCAACTCCAGCCTTTTCCTATTACAGGAGACTTAAACATCCATCCTTCAACCAGAAATTGAGACTATGCATTTTATAAGTGTGACCACTTTGGGGAAAGGCAGGTATTACCCAACTGATTATACAGGGTCAGTCACAGCACCATCACAGATTCTGTCCTTATCTGGCCATCAGGTCTATGATAGCATGTGTGTTGGATGATGTGTGACTAAGGAGATGAGATAGAGGAGCAAGAAGCTAAGTGGTGGTGGAATCGGAAGCAGAAGGGAGTTCAGGAGCTGGGTATCTGCTTGTTTAGCTCTGCGAGAGAGCTCAACTGGGTATCCACTGATCCCACCTGGGAACTGCCTGCAAATTCTCACCCTACTCAAAAACCTTTTGTACATTTTTCTTAATCAGCAAAAGGTCAGTACTTTGGATCCCAAATTTCCCAAATTCTGTATGGAGAAATGCAATATTTTCTTGCTGTTTAGAAAATCTACAAGGCTGGTATTCCCCAGCTGTGGAGCTGGAGATGTCCTCAATGGTATTTTCTCATTTCATGTCACTGTTTCCATTTCATTTCATTTCACTTTTCTGAAAAGTCCAGACCAGTGCTCAGTGTCATGAGTTAATGTCTTAGTAGTCTGGGCAACAGCAAGCTCTCAGTACCGCCATCAGACATGATGACATGTTATGTGAAGATGGTGGAGACAGGTTGTGGGAGCGTGCCTTCCCATCCCCTTCCCCTGAAGCCTCCATTTCACCCCCTGGGATCTTGTGTAACCAAATTATGGCCATGCCACCATCCGCAGGCTTGAAGTTTTCTTCTTGGAACTTTGGTCTCAGAAAAATCATCTTTCCCTTTAACTTTCAAATATTGCATTTGTTCCTCATTTTATGTCCATTCATTTAGTTCTGTTCGAGTCTCTCCAATGCTGTTCCTACTCATTAAGTGCCATATTTATCAAGTCTTTTCCTATTATGTCACAATCTTTAACTCTGTCACATTTTCTGTGTCCTTGCATCCTGGCCCTCTCTGGGACATTGCTACACTTGGTGGTTGCTATCAGGAATCTCATTCTCCTTTCACCACCATTGGTACCTCCTAGTTTTTGCTCAGTTCTGCTGCTGGTGGAAGAAGGCCATGGATCTGGGAGCCTCAGGAAACTATTCTGTTGTCACTGAGTTTGTCCTGCTGGGTCTGTCAGAGACTCCAGCTCTGCAGCCCATCCTCTTCATCGTCTTTCTTCTTGCCTATGTAGCTACCCTTGGGGGCAACCTCAGCATCCTGGCCGCCATCTTGGTGGAGCCCAAACTCCACACCCCCATGTACTTCTTCCTGGGGAACTTGTCCCTGCTGGATGTCGGGTGCATCAGCGTCACGGTCCCGGCCATGCTGAGACGCTTCATGTCCAAAAACAGAAGCGTTCCCTACAAGGCTTGCCTCTCACAGCTCTTCTGTTTCCACCTCCTGGCAGGGGCTGACTGCTTCCTTCTGACAGTCATGGCCTATGACCGCTACCTGGCCATCTGCCAGCCCCTCACCTACAGCACCCGCATGAGCTGGGGAACTCAGCAAGCTCTAGTGGGCATGTCATGTGTCTTTTCCTTCACCAACGCACTGACTCAAACTGTTGCCGTATCTACTCTTAACTTCTGTGGCCCCCGTGTGATCAATCACTTCTACTGTGACCTCCCGCAGCTCTTCCAGCTCTCCTGCTCCAGCACTCAGCTCAATGAGCTGCTGCTCTTCGTAGCGGCGGCCTTCATGGGTGTGGCCCCATTGGTCCTCATCACTGTGTCCTACGCACACGTGGCAGCTGCAGTCCTGCGAATCCGCTCCGCTGAGGGCAGGAAGAAAGCCTTCTCCACGTGTGGCTCCCACCTCACGGTCGTCAGCATATTCTATGGGACGGGTGTCTTCAGCTACATGAGGCTGAGCTCAGTGGAGGCTTCGGACAAAGACAAAGGGATTGGCATCCTCAACACTGTCATCAGCCCCATGCTGAACCCACTCATCTATAGTCTCCGGAACCCTGACGTGCAGGGCGCCCTGCAGCGTGTGTTCACAGGGAGACGACCTGCAGAGTGACATCCCTTCCTCTGGCCTTAACGAATGTCATGGCTTTGCTTACAGCTTCCAAAAGGTATTGCGACTAGTGCAAATGGGAAGGGAGTATGATGAAATGGGGTTGGAGGCTGGCCTGGGAAGGAAAATACAATAAAAATTATAATAGCTATTACTTATTTTATGATACATGACAGGCCCTCTTCTCGGTGACCGACATCCACTAACTCATTTAATCCTCATAATAACCTTATGAGGTAGATACATAGTTTCAATTTAGGAAATTGAACCTTAGAGAGATTAAGTAACTTGCCCGAAGTCACACAGCTAATGGACACCAGAGCTGGGATTTGAACCCAAGCAGGTTACATCTTTACCGCATCTTATTTCAACGAGGAAGGATATCTATAAGGTGGGGGGAGGGGCAGGGGGGATGAACAACAAAAAGAATGAAAAAGGAAAGGAAAATTAATGTTATAGGGAAAACATTATTTAAATAAAATAGAAATGTGAATCAATTTTATTTTTACTCCTTTGACAAATTGACACTTTGTTCCAGAGCAGCTGGGAGAGATTAAAGGGATTGCTGGAGGCCAAGTTAACAAATCAACAAAAAGGAAACAAGTGTTCAAACCAAGCCTGAGGGAATAGGCCCTGATTAGAAATATCAGAGGTGAGGTAGAGTATGTTCATATTCATTTCAAAAATACAAAAATTATGTGTAATACAGTTAGGTAGAGAAAGAAGTTTGGCTCATTAGGAAAAATCTTCCTGACAGAATGGAGATCTTTACTATCTCTGATACAAATTTGAAATCAACCCTCTCCTTCTGCATTGCTGTAAGGAGAAAGCACTTCACTTATTCAATTTAAAAACTTTAAACAGCTTTTTCCACAAGGTAATAAAAGTGCATGATTACTAAATTAGAAATTTCAAAAAGAATAGGGGCTCCTGGGTGGCTCAGTCAGTGGGTGCTGGTTCTTAATTTCAGCGCGGGTCATGATCTCACAGTCGTGGGACGGAGTCCTGCGTTGGGCTTTGAGCTGAGCATGGAGGCTGTTGGGATTCTCTCTCTCTCCCTCTCTCTGCCCCTTCCTTGCTTGAGTTCTCTCTCTTGCCCTCAACATAAATAAACATTAAAAAAAAAGAAAGTTCAAAAAGAATAAATTGACCTTTAAGTTTGCCATTCAAAGATGATCATTATGGACATTAAGCATATAATTGTTAAAAATTTTTCATACTTAATATTTAGTTGCCAAAATAAACTAATTCTATACCTAAATCTCTGTAATCTGCTTTTTTTCAGTTAATAATGTCAGGGGACAGCTTTCCATGATAATTAATATAGAGCTTCCTCATTTTCCCCTATGGTTGCATAGTATTCCTTTGAATGGATGGAACAAAATGAATTTAACAACTACCTGTTAGTGAACTTGTGTTGGTTCAAGTAATATTGTACGACATGGTGTGGTGAGCTTTCTTCTACATTCACCTGTGCACACTCGTCTAAATATTTGCTGAGGGTAAATTCCCACTAATGGAATGCCTGGGTCAAAGGATATGTAAATTTTCAAGGCATTTGAAAACAAATTGCCAAATTGCCATTCAAGAATGATTGAATAAATGGATACTTCCGTATCGCCCATAGCTTGTATCTCCGCTGATGTGACAGGCCCAACGTTATAACTCAGTGCTCTTCTCATTCTAAATTAATCACTAGTAAAGCTAAAAATGTGTGTGTGTGTTTCTAAGATCTCTTTCTTATAAACTTGGAAGTACTCTTAATTGGTTAATGATAGTAATTCATCTCAATAACATAGCAAATATTATACTTTCTTTTGTCATACACGGTTTTAAATTTATACATGGTAAAAGGACTCCATTTTCTCAGCCACAGAGTTTTGGCATCTGGTTTTGACATGATATCTAGAGAAATCTTATTTATTTTTGAATGGATGGGTTCTTTGATTATTTCCCCCACTGATATTAAATAACATTTTTTTCCATTTGCTAAATATCCTTAGAGTTTAAGGATTGTTGTAGGACTCTTTCTCCAGCACTACACTAGTTAATCACGGTGGCGTTATGGTACAAATCACTATGCAGTTCTTAAGATCTTTCTTGTTACCCTACTTTCCCAGCATTGGTGTTCCAACCTCGCCAATTCCTGCAGCTGCCTCCTCCCGTCAATCATCCTTCTAGATTAATTTTATAATATGCTCATAATGATTCTAATATAGAGCATATCAGTGAATGAATTTAGGAAGAATGGACAACTCTGAGTTGTTAATTTTCCCATTTTGGAACAAGGTATATCTTTTCAGTTCATCAAGTCAACTTTTAGAGTGTGAGACATTTTTTGAAATTTTTATTTTAATTCCACTTATTACCCAGACAATGTCCTATTAGTTTCAAGTGTACAATATAGTGATTCAACAATTCCATACAAAACCTGGTGCTCATCACCGCAAGTGCATGCCTTAATCTCTATAACGATTTAACCCATTCCTCCACTCATCTCTCCTCTGGTAACCGTTAATTTGTTCTCTATAGTTAAGTCTGTTTCTTGGTTTGCCTCTCTTGCTCTCTTTTTTCATTTTGGTCATTTGTGTTGTTTCTTAAATTCCACATATGAGTGAAATCATACGGTATTTGCCTTTCTCTGATTGACTTACTTCACTTAGCGCTGTGCTTTCTAGCTCCATCCATGTCATTGCAATTGGCAAGATTTCATTCTTTTTATGGCTGAATAATATTCCTCTGTGTGTGTGTGTGTGTGTGTGTGTGTGTGTGTGTGTGTGTGTGTAGATAGTTCTATATCTATCTTTTTGAGGAATCTCCATGATATTTTCCGGAGTGGTGCTCCAGTTTGCATTCCCAATAACAGTGCAAGAGGGTTCTCCTTTCTCCACATCCTCATCAACATCTGTTATTTCTTGTGTTGTTGATTTTAGCCATTCTGACAGGTGTGGGGTGATACCTCATGTGGTTTTGATTTGTATTTCCCATATGATAAGTGATGATAAACATCTTTACATATGTTTGCTGGCCATCTGGATGTTTTCTTTGGAGAAATATCTGTTCGTGTCTTCTACACATTTTTAAAGTGGATTATTTATTTTGGGGGTTGTGGAGTTTTCTATGTTCTTTATATATTTTGGATACTAACCCTTTATCAGATATATCATTTGCAAATATCTTCTCCCATTCCATAGTTTGCTTTTAGTTTTGTTGTTAGTTTCCTTCGATGTTCAGAAGCTCTTTATTTTGATGTAGTCCCAATAGATTATTTTTGATTTTGGTTTCCTTGCCTCAGGAGACATAGCTACTTAAAAATTGCTACAGCCAGTGTCAGAGACATTACTGCTTATGTTCTCTTCTAGTATTTTTATGGTTTCAGGTCTCAAATTTAGGTCTTTCATCCATTTTGAATTTATTTTTGTGTATTGTAAGAAAGTGGTCTAGTTTCATTCTTCTATATGTTTCTGTCCAATTTTCCCAACATCATTTGTTAAAGAGACTGACTTTTTCCCATTGGATATTCTTTCCTGCTTTGCCAAAGATTAGTTGACCATATAGTTGTGAGTTTATTTCAGGCTTTTCTATTCTGTTCCATTGGTCTATGTATCTATTTTTGTGCCAGCACATACTTTCTTGATCACTACAGCTTTGTGATATAACTTGAAGTCTGGAATTGTGATGCCTCCAGTTTTTCTTTTCTTTTCAAGGTTGCTTTGGCTATTTGGGGTCTTCTGTGGTTCCATGCAAATTTTAGAATTGTTTGTTCTGGCTCTTTGTTCTTCCAACCCATAAGCATGGAATGTCTTTCGAGTTCTTTGTGTCCTTTTCAACTTATTTCATCAGTGTTTTATAGTTTTCAGAGCACAGGTTTTTCACTCCTTTGGTTAGGTTTATTCCTAGGTATCTTATTATTTGTACAATTGGGATTGGGATTGTTTTTTAATTTTTTTTTTTAATTTGAGAGAGAGAGAGAAATTACTATTAGGGAGAAGGGCGGGGGGGGGGGAGACAAACAGAGAGAGAGAGATAGAATCTTAAGCAGGCTCCACACTCAATGTAGAGCACAACATGGGGCTCAATCCCACAACCTTAGGATCATGACCTGAGCCTAAATCAAGAGTTAGGCACTCAACTGACTGAGACACCCAGGCACCCCTGTAATTGGGGTTATTTTTAAATTTCTCTTTCTTCTGCTTCATTTTTGGTGTATAGAAATTACACACATTTCTGTATGTTGATTTTGTATCCTGCAACTTTACTGAATTTGTGATCAGTTCTAGCAATTTTTGGTGGAGTCTTTTGAGTTTTCTATATAGAGTATCATATCATCTGCAAACAATGAAAATTTTACCTCTTCCTTACTGATGTTTCTTTTTGTTGTCTGATTGCTGTGGCTATGACTTCCAGTATTATGTTGAATAAAAGTCGTGAGAGTGGACCTTCCTGTCTTGTTCCTGACCTTAAGGGAAAGGCTTTCAGTTTTTCCCCATTGAGGATGATGTCACCTTTGGGTTTCTCATATATGGCCTTTATTATGTTGAGGTGTGTTCCCTGTAAATCTACTTTGTGGAGAGATTTTATCATAAATGGATGTTGTACTTTGTTAAATCTTTTTCTGCACCTGTTGATGTGATCATATGGTTCTTATTCTTTATCTAATTGATGTGATGGCTCATATTGGCTGATCACAAATATTGAACCACCTTACAACCCAAGAATAAATCCCAGTTGACAATGGTGAGTCATTTTTAAAAATGTATTGTTTGATTCTGTTTGCTGGTATTTTGTTGAGGATTTGTGCATCTATGTTCATTAGGGATATTGGCATGTAGTTTTCTTTTTTAGTGGTACCTGGTTTTGTTATCAGAGTAATGCTGGCCTCTTTGAATGAATTTGGAAGTTTTCCTTCCTTTTCTAGTTTTTTGAATGGTTTGAGAAGAATAGGAACTAACTCTTCTTTAAATGTTTGGTAGAATTTGCCAATGAAGACATCTGGTCCTGGACTTTTGTTTGTTGGGAGTTTTGTGATTACTGAATCAATTTCTTTGCTGGTTAACAGTCTGTTCAAATTTTCTATTTCTTTATACCTCTGTTTTGGTGGCTTTTTTTATGTTTCTAGGAATTTACCCATTTTTTTCCAGGTTGTCCAATTTGTTGGCATATAGTTTTTCATAATATTCTCTTGTAATTGTATTTCTGTGGTGTTGGTTATTTCCCCCCTCCCTTGTTATTGTATTTATTTGAGTCTTTTCTCTTTTTTATTGATAAATCTGACTAAGGTTTATCAATTTTATTGATTTTTTTCAAACTATCAGCTTCTGGTTTCACTGATCTGTTCTATTGCTTTTTTAGTTTCTATATGATGTATTCCTGCTCTGATCTTTATTATTTCCTTCTTTCCGCTGATTTTAGGTGGTTGTTGTTGTTGTTGTTGTTCTTTTTCTAACTCCTTTAGGTGTAAGGTTTGGTTATTTATTTGAGATTTTTCTTGCCTCTTGAGGTAGACCTGTATTGCTGTAAACTCCCCTTTTAGAACAGTGTTTCCTGCATCCTTTGTGTGTTTTCATTTTCATTGTTTCCATGTACTTTTTAATTTCTTTTTTTATTTCTTGGTTGCCCCAGTCATTGTTTAGGGGCATGTTACTTAATCTCCATGCATTCATGGTCTTTCAAATTTTTTTCTTGTGAAACTTCAAGTTTCATAGTGCTGTGGAAAAAAAAAAAAGATACATCACATGACTTCAATCTTTTTTTAATTTGTTGAGGCTGGTTTTGTGGGTCAATATGTGATCTATTCTAGAGACTGTTCTATGTGCACTTGAAAGGAATGTGTATTCTGCTGTTTTAGGATGGAATGTTCTAAATATATCTATTAAGTCCATCTGGTCCAATGTGTCATTCAAAGCCGTTGATCCCTTATTTATTATCAGTTTAGATGATCTGTCCATGGATATAAGTGTGGTGTTAAAGTCCCCTACTATTATTGTATTATTATCGATTAGTTCCTATATGTATGTTATTGACTGTTTTATGTATTTGGCTGTTCCTATGTTGGGTGCACAAATATTTACAATTGCTGTATCTTCTTGTTGGATTGTCCTTTTTATTATTCTATAGTGTCACTTCTTGTCCGTTGTTACAGTCTTTGTTTCAAAGTCTACTTTGTCTGAAATATGTATGGCTACTCTGGCTTTCTTTTGACATCCATTTGCATGATAGGTGTTTCTCCATCTCCTCACTTTCAATCTGCAGATGTCATTAGGTTAAAATGTGTCTTTTGCAGGCAGCATACAGATGGGTCTTGTTTGTTTTTTATCCATTCTGACACCCTATATCTTTCAATTGGAATGTTTAGTGCCTTTACATTTTAATGTAAAGTAACTGTTGATAGATATGTATTTACTGCCACTTTATTACTTGTAGTTATTTCTGAAGATTTTCTGTGACCCTTTCTTGTCTTTATTGCATGCTTTGCCAATTTTTTAGCGATATATTTGGTTTTCTTTCTCTTCATTCTTGGCAAGTTTATTAGTGTTTTTTAGCATGTGGTTAACATTAGGTTTATATATCACATCATCTGCATATAGCAGTCTATATTAAGATGATGGCCATTTAAGCTTGAACCCATTCTTTTCTCCTCTCCTCCCCATGTTCAAGCATATGGTATTATATTTTATATCCATTTTTTATTACATCCTTGACTGATTTTTTTTAACAGAAATGTTCATTTTCACTGCTTTTGTGTTTCCTACTTTTATACTATCACTTTTGTTCTCTCCTTTCCACTCAAAGAGTTCCTTTTGATATTTCTTGTAGGTCCGGTTTAGTTATCATGAACTCCTTTAATTTTTGTTTTTCTGGGAAACTCTCTCTTTCCTTCTATTCTGAATGATAGTCCTATTGGATAGAGTATTCTTGGCCTCAGATTTTTCCCATTAATCACTGCTGTGTGTGTGTGTGCGCGCGTGTGCATGTGTGCACACATTTAATTTTATTGTGACAAAGAAATTTGTACACTTTTAAAGTTTAAAACTGAGAACCATCCTTCCTTTCCAATGGACCAAAAAGAAAATTTTAAAATAAACAAGAACAAAATTACAATGACAATGTCAATCCCAAATGAGATCCTATAGGTTCTTCTGATTCTCCCATTGAATGGCAGAGGTCAAATCATCATTAGGAGGGAATTTTGTTTTAAAAGTGTCATCTTAAACTGCAAGGATGTCCATCAAACATCATGATTAAACAGGACAAAGGAGAAGCCATGTTGTCAAAATGCCCACTTAACCCACCCAAACATCTCAAACCCACCCCTTGCTGATCGTCTAGAGCCCCATTTTTAAGGGTTTTCCCTCCTTTTTTTTTAAACAAGAGAAAGTAAACAGATATATATTGGTAAATGCTAACTGTCCATATTCATGTACAAGTGCAGTGTTATCTCTGAGCCCAATAGTCAGAGGAAGAAGGGGAAACGCTAGATTCCATGCACTACTACACGGGGGCAGGGGGGGGGGTAGCACCCTCCAGTTTCCAGCAGAGCTAAGGGAGCAGCTTTTTCCTTTTTCTGACAAAACATGATGGTGTTGATTCCACAAATGTTTTGTTAAGACAGGAAGGATAAAAATGAATTTGGAACAGAAAGGGGTAGAGTTTCTTTCCCCACTCTATTCTGTTCATGGTATTTCCCCCCCAGATAAGTTGAGAACCGTGGTACAAAGGGAGAGCAAGAAACTTTTAAAAACAGGACGAATGAGCACAAGAGGAGGGAAAACATGATTACAACTTGCTCCAAGGGACTGGAGAAAAATAAAAATGGAAGTTTGGAATCCATCAGTTAGTCATCTTTTCCTTCATCTTCTCCTTCCTCCCCCTCAACGTCATCTTCATCGTCCTCACCTTCATTCTCATCTCGTTCTTCGTCAATAACTTCCATTCCTCCTCCTTCCCCCTGCCCCCTGCCCCTCCCCTCCTCCTCCTCCTCCCCCCCCCTCCTCTTCCTCCTCCATCATCCATACCAGGAACCATGTAGTACTGCAATGGATTTGGCCAAATATCCTCTTTGCTGACATCTCCTAACTCATCTGCACCTGCATCAGAATGGTTAACAAACCAGGTAAAGAAACTTTCTAGTTCCTCATGCTGTCTCTTCCTGATGGCTATGTTCTGCATTTGACTTGAACATTTCATCAAGTCCTTTCCAGATTTATTTTTGATTTTAGTGGACTTTGAAGATGGATCACCACTCTCATTCAGATGTAATTCTTTGGAGAGAACTTTCTTTTCAAAGTAAGAGTTTTCATCAAAATAAAAATCTATTCTGTAACCTGATTTAATATCTTCAAGTTTTGTCACTCTGACTTCTGTCAAATGATGCAGTACCTCTTCATCCTTCTCCCCAGGACTGCACGCACCTGTGGATGGTTGAGAAATGTTGTTACCCCCAAATTTGGGATTTATGATAATCAATTCTGACCTCTTCTGAAAAAAATGGTTGGTGGAGTTTGTTATATTTCTGTTCTACTTTCAAAATCTCCTCACTAACTTTTTCATTAAGTCTATTTCATTTTGTACTTCATCAATATGTTCAATTGCTTATTGCTGCACTTTATCTCCCTTTGGCAAGTGCTGCGAGGTCAATGTCTACTCTGACTTGGGGTCAGGAGGCAGTTTCTTGAGGTGGGAGACTGGCATTTAGGGCCATGCTGTGAGAAAAGTCCACAAAACAAGGGCAGACACATGTCTGGAAGGAACTCCAATTACTCTCCCATTCAGCACTTGGAATATATTATGCCACCCCTTTCTGTCATGCAAAGTTTCTCTTGAAAAATATCATGAGAGCCTTATGAGTTTTGCCTTAGGTTAATGACTTCTTTGGTCTTGCCGCTTTTATGAGTTTTCCTTTATTACTCTACTTTGCAAATTTAATTACAATATGTCTTGGTGTGGGTCTGCTTTTGCTGATTTTGATGAGAGTTCCCTGTGCCTCCTAGATCTGGATATCTATTTCCTTCCTCATATTAGGGAAGTTTTCAGCTATTTTTTCTTCAGATAATTTTTCTGTTCCCCCTTTCTCTCTTCTTCTAGGACTCCCATTATATACATGTTATTATATGTTTGATGGGATCACTGAGTTCTCTACATCCATTCTAGTTTTATGTAATTCCTTTGTCTCTCTTTTGTTCGGCTGGATTACTTTCCATTCCTCTTTTAAGTCATTATTCATTCCATCAGGTGTGTTTCTCATTTCACTTATTGAGCCCTTTATCACGCTATGTTAGTCCTTATTTCTGTGTTAAGGGCCAGACTCATGTTTTCCACTCTTTTTGCAAGTCCAGAGAGTATCCTTATGATCATTGTGTTAAATTCTCTATCAGGCATATTACTTGTATCTGCTTCACTTAGATCCCTGGCCGTAGCCTTGTCCTGTTCTTTCATTTGGGATAAATTTCTCTGTATCCTCATATTGCCTGCTTCTCTGTGTCTGTTTCTGTGTAAGAAAGTCAGGTATACCTTCTGCTCTTGAAAGTTAGTGGCTTCATGATGAAGAGGTCCTGGCGTACCCAGCAGTGAAGTGTCCTCTGTTCACCAGACCCTAACCTGACACTTGTCAACACAGAATGAACAGACCGGGTACAATTTCTAAGAAATAAAAAAAAAAAAAAAGAAGAAGAAGAGAGTTTTATTCAAGCCTAAGTGAGGACAGCTGCCCGGGATAAACAATCTTCACAAAGAAGAGAGTGCTTTGGAGAAGGAATTTTAATCCAGGATTATATATGGGCTTTTTGTTACATCAAGAATTGCAAGTCATCATGATGAAGGACACTTCCAAAAATTCCAATTATTTTATGCTTTTAGTATGTGCTGGGTCGCAGGCTTCAGAGGAACGGGAACAGAAGTAGGGACAATTTTCCTCTTCTCTTTAGTTTGCAATGTTCCTTTTAGGTTATTTGCTAATGAAGCGGATGTACAATGTGTGCCCAGGGCAGAAAGACTGCCCATGCTTTGCAGTTTGGTGCGGTCATTGTGACCTTGTAAAAGTATAGCTTCCCTGGGAGCCCAGAGCAGGGCCCACAAACATTAAAGTTGAAAATGTCCTTTATCACACTTTAGGAGAGCACCCTTTGTGTGTCGCTTATGTCCTGTTGTGTTTGGGTCCCTTTTCCTTTCGGTGCGGCCTTCTGCATGGACTCCCTGCCTGTTGGGGGCTCTGCTTGGTGCGGGTGGGACCCAGGCAGGCCAGCTCTGAGGGGACGTGCCCCGGAAACTTAAGAGTGGGGCAGCGGTGTTAGCGACATTTGTGCGGGGCCTCTGGTCCACGCCCCATTCCCGACGCACTACGACAGCTTTAAGACAATGTGCCCTGAGCCCTGGGTGAGGCTAGTGGCGTGGTGTGGAGTGTCCTCCTCTGGAGAATTTGTGGGCCTGGCGCAGTGCAGCCCCGCCTCCCGCGAGGAGCAGGTGTTTATGCCAGGAAGCTGGGGGTGGTGGGGTGGCGGGGTGGGGAAATCGGCACCTGCCAGCTCCGTCGTTTTTTGGAGAAGTGCCCCCACACGCTCCGAATTCAGTATGAACAGATCTGTCTCCCGTTTGCCCCCCGTGTTGTGTAAATGCCGTTTTTGCGTTGCTTCTCTGTGCCCACTGCAGTCCCTCTAAGGTGCCAGGGATCCAGCTGTCCCTCACCCTCCAGGCTGCCCAGTGCTGAGTCAGCTGACTTAAAGCGGCCAGCTCCCCTGGGGTGGCTCTGGTGGTTAAGCATCTGACTTCAGCTCAGGTCATGATCTCACTATCTGTAAGTTCAAGCCCTGCCTCAGGCTCTGTGCTGACAGCTGAGAGCTTGGAGCCTAATTTGGATTCTGTGTCTCCCTCTCTCTCTGCTCCTCCCCTGCTAGCGCTCTGTCTCTCTCTCAAAAATAAAAACATAAAAAAAAATTAAAGCTGAGGGTTCAAAGCCCCATTGCTTATACAAACTCAGGGAATTCAGCCGCTTGGGTTTTAAAAGCCAAATGTTTTGGGGATTCATGTTTCCTGTGTGAGCTCCCCAGTGTGAATGATGTGAAAATGTTAGGGTTCAGAGCCCACCACCAAGAAAGAATTCTTGAGACATCTTCAGTGCAAAAAGTGTTTTTATGAGAGCGCATGGGGACAGGACCTGTGGCCAGAAAGAGCCACACTGGGGCTGTGAACGGGGACTGATTATATACCTTCAAGTTTGGAGGGGGGTGGTGGTTAGGGATAGTGTAAGTCTGTAAGGAATTTTGGAAGCAAGGTTCCAGGACCTTCAGGGGACTAGCTGTTGTTAGGAGAAGATCATTTAGTACTAACAAAATCTTAGTCATGAAACTCTGCAGATCAGTGGGCCATATGCTTGGAGGATGATTGCTAACATATTTTGGGGGGTAGAGATAAAGGAAGTTTCCAGAGGAGTTTTCATATGTTAAAGGAGATTTACAGGATCCTGGGGGGTCGGGATAATTTTAAGCTAAAGCCGCCTTGAGAGTGTTAACATGGAGGCAGCTGAGTTTCTAGAGGGAGGTCACTCTGCCTGTCTCAAGGACTTATCAAAGGCTGTAAATTATAAGGAAATTTAGTACTTTGCTTTCACCTTATTTCCCACATCACGAGGGCTGGTTTCTCTGCCTTCTCCCTGCGCTGTCGCCCCCTCCCCCCAGCAGCAGCCTCCCTCCCTGCTTCTGTCTGACCCTTCAGATGCAGCTTCGTCTCTTTGGCTCGCTCTCTGGTTTATTGGTGTGGATGTGGATGATATCCACATAAAATCTGGAATTGGCAGTAACTGGGCCTGTGAGTATCGATGTCCTAGTTTAGGGGCCTGGAACACATTCACAGACAGTGCAAGTTCCGACACCTACTCTTTTTCATTCCCTCTGTTCTCTCTGAGATCACATTTCTATAGAGCTCTAAACTTGCTTCCTTTGAAATTGGCCTTTCTCCTGCCTCTGGTGCCTGAAACTGGCACTTAGCCTTGGTCTCTAGTGTTAGAACCACAGTTTACCTCTGTAACTTTCGATACCCTGACTCCTCTCTGCTCTAAGCCAGGCCTTGAGATGCCCAACCTTGGCCTCTTGCTTCATCTTGCTGTCTGGGCCGTTTTCCAGGAGGACCACACAGAACTTTTGGTTGTTCTGTAGGGTATGTTTCACAGTCCTTACACTGGGCTGTGGGAACTACAGGCAGACACTGGCTCTGTACGAGTCAGGGATTTTAAGTCACTGACCACAAAGCACTGGCCAGAATTGCCTACTGCGTTGGAACCAGTCCTGAGAAGGCCTTAGGGAGAAGGTAGTGTAGACCAGGCCTAGGTTTGGTATGTCCTGTTATGAATCTGGTGCAAGACCGCACTGTGTGCATAAGAAATACACTTAGCCACCATCTCCCCTGAGCAGTACATCAGAAACTTCATCAGACGACCAGCGTACTGCCCAGTAGACCCCGATATCCCACTGGGATATCGTGACTGTATCACGTCAGTGTAGGCAAACCCTATACATCACTTATCAGTGTAGCCACCATTTCTATTAATAAATCCCCACAGGTTTTATTTGATCTGCCTCCTTTGCATGTGTTCGTCCTGCTTAAAAGACATACCCAGATTAATTGCCTACAGGAAATGTCCAAACAGGAGGCAGAAAAGCTTCTTACACTGTAAGAGCATCACTTGAGGCCTGTGATCCTGATATCGCTTTAATTGTCCCCTCAAACAGGATGGGTGTAAAGAAAAATACACCCCCACACACACTGTGATCAAACTGCTGAACACCAAAGACAGTCTTGAAAGCAGTCAGAGAAGACAGGAACATCACATACAGAAGAACAAAGGTAGGGATGAGAGCAGACTTCCTATCAGGGGAGGTGCAGGCTGGAAGAAAATGGAGCAAGCGCTTTAAAACATTGAAAGAAACAAAGCTGCCAACTCAGAGACTTTATCCAGTAAAAATATCTTTCAAAAGCAAAGGTGAAAAAAGGACTTAAATAAAGCTAAAAAGAATTTATCCCCAGCAAGTTTACACCATAAGAAATGTTAAAGTTCTTGGGGGCGCCTGGGTGGCTCAGCCAGTTAAGCATCCAACTCTTGATTTCAGCTCAGGTCATGATCCAGCGTTTGTGGGATCGAGCCCTGCATCCACCAAACTACTTGGGATTCTCTCTCACTCCCTCTCTCTGCCCCTCCCCCTACTCCTTCTCTCTCTCACAATAAAAAAATAAAATTTGAAAAAGCTTAAGAAAAATAAATGTTAGATTTCTTGAGGCCAGAGTATGATGGCAGATTCAGGTATTCAGACTGTAAATTGGTCCATCATTCTAAAATGAAGCAATTTTATTTACCATGTCAGCTGACTACACATGAAAAACCATATGATGGTCTCAATCTATTCAGAAAAATCACGTGACAAAACTCAACATTCATTCATGGTGAAAACTCACATGAAGCTAGAGGTGGAACATGACTTTATCAGCTTGATAAAGGATATCTGGAAAGAACTTAGAGATATATATCATAGTTAATAGAGCAAGGCTGAATGTGCTGTCGTGAGGTCAGGGACGAGGGAAGGAAGCTGGCACTCACGACTGCTATTTAACATTAGTTTGGAACCTCTAGCTAGTACGAGGCAAGACAAAAATAAAAATCCTACAGATTGGAAAGAGGAGAAGTAAGACTGTCCATATTCAAGATGACATGATCTTCTTTGCTGAAAATCCCAATCTACCAAAAGCTGCTAGAACTAAGAAGTGAGTTGGTGAGACCACAGCATACAAGGTCAATACAGAATATACAATATGGACTGTGCGAAGTTCTATTTTATATATTAGCAAAAAATGGAAATTTATATTAAAACAATACCACTTACAATACCACTAAAAATATGAAATAGGGACAAAATAAAATATGTGCAAGACCTATACACTACAAGGTCCCAAACATTGCTGAAAGAAACATAGAAAAGCCTAAATGAATGGAAAGATATGTCATGTTCATGGACCAGAAAACTCAATATTGTTAATATGTCAATTCTTCCTAAATTGATCTGTAGATCTTGGCATGTGTTTTATAGAAATTGGCAAGCCGATTCTACATTTTATGTGAAAGAACAAAGGACCTAGAGTGGTTAAAATAACTTAGAAAAAGAATAACTAATTTGGGGTATGTAAACTACTGATTTCAAGACTTAACTATTAAACTACAGTAATCGAGACAGTGTATATTGGTGTAAGGATAAACACACTGATCCATGGAAGAAAGTAGAGAATCCAGATGGACGTACATGCACAGATGGACAATTGATTTTTGTCAAAATTGCCAAAAAAAATAGTCTTCTTCTCAACACATAGTATGGAAACAACTGCACATCCATTAAAAAAAACTTCAACTCAACCCTTTCCTTGTGCCATATTACAAAAAAACAAAAACAAAAACAAAAAGCTTTCAAAATGGATCCTAGATCTAAGTGTAAGCACTAAAATTATAAAACTTCTAGAAAAAAAATAGAAGAAACATCTTTGTGATTTGGAGTAGACAAAGATCTCAGATAAGAAGCAAAAAGCACGAATCAGAAAAAAACTGATAAATTATACATCATTAAAATTTTAAATATTGGTGATTCAAAGGAAACTGTTAAGAAATTAAAAATACAAGACTGGGGAAATGTCTGCAAAACACTTATCTGATAAAAGGCTAGTATCTAGAATATATAAAGAGTTTTTACAGCTCAACAAAAAGTAGAAAAACCACCCTGGAGGACAAAATATTTAAACAGACACTTTATCCAAGACTTCTGATGGTGAATAAGCACATGAAAAGATGCTCAATATCACTGAGGAAATACAAAGTTAAACCACAATGAGGTACTACTACACATCTAATAGTTAATGTTAAAAATTCTGATGATATCAGGGCGCCTGGGTAGCTCAGTCCATTGAGCGTCTGACTTCAGCTCAGGTCATGATCTCACAGTTTGTGGGTTCGAGCCCCACGTTGGGCTCTGTGCTGACCGCTAGCTCAGAGCCTGGAGCCTGCTTCGGATTCTGAGTCTCCCTCTCTCTCTGTCCCTCCACTGTTCACGTTCTGTCTCTCTGTGTCTCTCCAAAATAAATGTGTAAAAATTTTTGTAAAAAAATTCCGATGATATCAAATTTGATGGGCAACTGGGAGTCTCACACTTTGCTGGTAGGAATGCAAATGGTATGGCCACTTTGGAAAACAGTTTGACTGTTTCTTATAAAAATAAATATTCACCCACATAGAGTTCAGCACTTATACTCTTGGTATTTTCCAAAGAGAAATGAAGACATAGAGCCACACAAAGAACTGTATGCACATATTTATTGTAGCTTCATCTGTAAGGGCTAAAATCTGGACACAACCCAAACGTGCACTAACTGGTGATTAGCTAAGCAGATCGCTGTATGTCCACACAGAGGCACACTACTTAGGTTAAAAAGGGCTGGGCTACCAGCACAGCAGACACACATGGATCTCAAAAGGATTATGCTAATTGCATGAATCCAGTTACAAAAAGTCTACTTACTGTGTGATTTACGACAGTCTGAAAAAGGCAAAAACACAGGGAGAGAACAGATCAGAGGATGTCATGGGCTATGGCATAGAAGGGAGATTGTCTGCAAGGGGGCAGAAGGGAACATTCTAGAGTGGTTGAAATGTTTTACATACTGATGGAGATGGTAGATAACATGACTGCATACTTTTCTCAAAATTCATCAAAATTTACAATTGAAATTACCCTTTAGTTAACCCAACTTTTAAAGTTATACCTTAAAAACCCAATGTGAAAAATAAATGAGAGGAAAAGCGGCAGAATCAGCTAGCTGGGCCCCTGCCTGATCCACCACAGCCCCCTCCCCCAACCCTCACACCTCTGGATCGGGCAAATCATCTAAACCCTCTGGATCCTATTTCCATCTGTAACATTGTGATTCTTTCTCACCTTTCCTGCTTTCTCAGAGACATGGGGAACTTGGAGTGATGTCACAAATCTAATGTTTCTTTAACAGAGCCCAAAATACTAGACAGATGAGAGAATCCCCAAAGGACGGAGGTTGTTTGTCTGTCTCTGGCTTCTTGTGCAATCCCGGAGGAAGTTACTTTTTAGAGCCTCTAAGTGCTTGTTAGTTGCCAAATAGAGCCCCAGAACAGACCTCTGGGCCACTGCCTCACACCCTTTAAAAGCGTTTGCAGACAGGCCACCTTGGGTCAGCTTAGCACTCACCCCCACCTCTACTAGACCCCAGGCCGGAGCAGGACCAAGCGCTCCCAGGAAGGTAAGCCCACCAGACTTCCCACTGCTCCAGAGCCCCCAGTTTCCTCCTGTCTTGAGTAAGTGTGAATGGACATCATTCTAGGTCGTCATGTGGCTTTTTCCTTGTTGATAAAACAAAGAACTGAGTGATGCTTGGATTCAGGGAGGGTAGGGAAATATGGTGAGGTTTTCCAATCTGAGTGAATGGAAACAGAGGACATCAGAGGCAACCGACTGGGCTAAAGAGAAGGGGAAAATGAAGAGTCAGGTAGAGCCAAGGAGGCTACTTAGGTTGGTTGGGTCAGAACAGCCTGTATTTACCTGTAAGTAAATCTAGAGATAATGCAATACAGCCTTTCACATTACAGAAGAAAAAGGGATGGATGGATGGATGGATGGATGGATGGATGGATGGAAGGATGGATAGACAGATAGATAGCCTTGGAAAACAGCAGGGGCTGACAGAAAATGAACAAGTTCTCCATTTGGAACAAACTCTTGCATATGTGACATTCAACAAGTTAAATTTTTTTGAGCCTCCTTTTTCTCATGTGTAAAATGATTACCTATCTTTAAGAATGTTTGCTAAGTTTAGGTGCGCCTGGATGGCTCAGTCGGTTAAGCGTCTGACTTCAGCTCAGGTCATGATCTCATGGTTTGTGGGTTTGAGCAGGTCATGATCTCACTGTTTGTGGGTTCGAGCCCTGCATCGGGCTCTGTGCTGACAGCTAGCTCAGAACCTGGAGGCTGCTTCGTATTCTGTCTCCCTCTCTCTCTGACCCTTCCTTGCTCACACTGTCTCTGTCTCTCAAAAAAACAAACAAAAATTTAAAAAGAATGTTTTCTAAGTTTAAATGTAACCTATAATGCAGTAACATATAATACAGTTAAATGGAGTAACATACCTGAAAAAAATTGTATTTATGTAAACATTAGGTTTCTATTTTCTTTTCTTTTCCTTCCTTCTTTCCTATCTCCATCTCTCCCTTCTTTCTTTTTCTCCAAGGCCCAGTGCTAGCAGAAATTTGTTTATAACACAAATAACATAAGTCCCTGGAGTCCAACTCCACACCTCTTTCTACTGTGCTGAGTTGTCATCCTTATAAACCGGAAGAATGAGAGAGGGAGAGAGAAAGAGAGGCAGAGAGAGAGAGAGAGAGAGAGAGAGAGAGAGAGAGAGAGAGAGAGAGATGGTGCATGGCCTTGTGGAGAGAAAGAACTATGCAGGGCAAACTGGAACAGAGAAGTGAATGACCCGAGCCTCGTGAGACCAGGCAGGCTGGGAGATGACTGGGGAAGTGGGGGATGGACAGATGCATCCAGGATGGGGAGATGTTGCTGCTGCTCAAAGCAAGAATGAACTCTTGTCACTGTGCTATGTAACACTGGACGGTGTCACTGCTCTGATTTCCAACCCAGATTGGGCTTGCATTAATTGCATTAATATTAAGCTAGAAAATCCATCTGTGAAGACATTTCATATGGTGACCAGGGATCCCTACAAATACCCTCTCTCTTCTCACCAAATAACCTGCATGTCCCAGAGGTGGCAGGTGTTGGGGTATTCTTGGTGCATGCCCCCACCACCTTTGATCATACCCCAGCTCTGCCCCTCACTGTTGGCCTAAACATGGACACATTACCTTACCTCTTTGTTTTCTGCCTCAGTTTCCTGGCTGTAAAATGGAGATTATAACAGTATCTACTTCAGAGGATTATTTGAGATTGAATGAGGTAATGTCTGTAAAATATTCAGAGCATCGCTTAACACATAGTAAGATCTAATGAAGTCTCAGTTATTATTATCACCTCCCTTATAGGCGTTTTGTGTGGACCGAATGGGGGGAAACATAAAAGTAACCTCGACACAAAGTACTTGATGAATGCTACCTGTCACTGGCTGGGACTCCAGTCCCAGCACCCCCCGGAAACCCTCTCTTGTTAGCCATAAGCTGACTTCTAATGCTACACTTCGCTGGGCCTCCCCAGCACGGGGAGGGATTCTATGCATGGGACAAACTCACAGTGGAAGAAACTCATCTTCTCCAAGTATGGAACAGGGGGAGATGAACAATGAGGAAGGGATTATTGCCCATTTGCTTTTTACACAATGAAAGCAAGAAGGGTTGGGGGAAACCCTTGGGCTCCTTCAGCCAGCAGCAATCGCTGCCTTCAAATCTCTGCACAGCAGACCTCCTGTGGCTAAACAAAATGCCCCCAGCCCGAACGCACACCCGACCTCAGAGCGAAAGAGATGGGTGGTATTTGTGGGAAAGGACCCTGCTATACTCAGAGGTCTTCTTCCTATGCGGTTTCAACATAAAATAGTAATTTTTTCTCTATTGTATTTCAATAAATGGAGAAAATCCCTCTTTTTTATGAAAAAGATTTTATTTGCCCTTCTTAACTGCTGATATTGATGAAATCGGAGTCATGTTATCCACATGTCCTGTCTCCTTCATCAGACAGGTCCTCTGTTTCCTAAAGCCCAGGGAGCTCAGTCTTCCAAGTGTCCCCGTCTCCTGCCACCAGTTCAGTTGAAAGCTCTTTTATTTATAGTCCTTCTGATCTGGGTAGGCAGCCTATGAACCTCTCTTAGAATTCCACATTCAAGTGTTTTCTTACCCAACTACATTGTGATTTCCTTTAAGGCAAGAGCACCTTTTCCCCTTCCATGTTGCATTTACAACAATCTGACCAGAGAAGGTGTATCTGATGGACAAGCCATGATCCCTGCCCTACCTCCAGCATTCTGGAGAGGTGTATGTCCTATTTAGGGCAAAGGAGGCATTGCCACTCTACTCTGTGTCTGAGTATAGCCCTCAGTAGAGCTGAAGTCTGCCCAAGCCTGACATTGTGATAGAAAACAGAACCCAAGTGTACAGTGTCAGTGGCTGGCTTCCCACTGGTCCCACTGAGGGGCCAGTGATGGCCCCAGGTGGGAGATAGATTCTGGAAAGGAAGATATAACCTGTGAGAGACTAGCAGTCTTCTTTCTCCCACTGAGGGTCAGCATTGGCCAGACAGAGGTTGAGCCCAACAGATTGCCAACAGTTTTCAGAGAAAAGGACAGAATGGAGGTGTCAGGAGTCAGGTAGAGTCTCCTGTGGTGGCCTGTTAGCATAATCTACATTCTTTGTCTTGCACTGTTGATTTTGAGTGGTCCTAGGTATGACTTTGGGTAAACTACTCCTCCCAATGGTTCAGTTCCCTACCCCTTTCTTCATATGCAAGTGTTAGAATGACCCAGGTTATTAATTATCTTATCAGAGGAGGGAAAGATCAATGAAAAACTTGGGTGCATAAGGAAGATTTCTTTGAGATGATGGGGCAATAACCAAGGACTGAGCCTTGAAGGAGGAGATTGGATGTGGAAGAGGGAGAGTGTTCTAGTTAGAAGGGGTCACTGGCACAGTCCTGGACAAAGGGTGGCCTAGCAGAGGCGAGAGTCCAGCAGAAGGGGGCCCCAAACCTACCCTTCCAGAGCCACTGATGCAGTCACATCAAAGAACTTTGACTTCATGGGTTCACTCCTCAGTTGTCCAAGCATTTGTCAGGTAAACCAAACTGCCACTATGTGCAATAGAGGAGAAGCTGGCTAAATGTTCCATGGGACTTCAGCTCCCCTGTTTTCCCTTGCAAAGCTCCTGATCTCCCATCCCACCCCCTACAAAGTCATCGTTCTTCCCTATATCACTTAACAGCAACTTCAGTTGTTCAAGCCAAGAATCTTGGACTCATCCCTGTACTTCTCTCTCTCTCTCGCACCTCATGCCCAGTCTGTTCCACCATCAAAATATATGCAGAATCTTACACATTCAACACACAGACAACTACATAGACTTAGAAGAAGCTTTCTTCTCCGTAGCACATGATGTCACTTATAGAGCTTCAGCAACATCAAGTCCACGTCCTGTAAGAGGCAGCTCAGTGTTAAGGTGTAGATTTGGGGAGTCAGATAACCCGCTTTACAACCCTGGACTACTTATTTAACCTTTAAAAATCTCAGTGTCCTAATTACATAGATATATAGCAGCTATCCCATAGAGCTCTGTGAAAATTAAATAAGAAAATAAATATGAAGTTCTTAGCACAATTCTCAGAGTTTATACTTTAAAAATGTCAGTGCTTTCTTAAATTGCCTTCATGTCCTTCCGTTTGGAGCATCTGAGTACTTCTGTACTTCCGTCTGCTCTTCGCTCCTCTCTTTGCTCATTCTCACTTGCATCTCTTTTTGATTTCATGAGATGTCCTCCTACCTTCTTTAGATTGTTGCTACTCTCCTGTGTTGTGTTTTCTAGAACCTCATACATTCATCTATTCTTTGAGCCAGTCACAACTGCTGCTCAGCCACAAAACACTGATACAATCTTAATAGTTGTCAAAATGCTGGTAAATAATCAGTGTCCTGGGCCCCAGAGTAGTTTCCCCTGCCCTGGTCCCTTCCTTGGGATCCTCTGGAAGGTATAACCTGGATCTCAGCCTGAAAAACCAAGTAACGGGTTCATGTCTGGCATCACGAGGACCTGCAGGAAATGCTCAGGCTCTAGGCTGGCAGGTGCCCATGCCACACTACCCTTGCATCTGGTAGACACAGATCAGGTGCCTACTGTGTGTCTCTTTCCTCCTCTGGCAGGTTCAAGTCTTCTCCCACCACACAGCTCTGCAGCTGCCGCCTATGGAGTCAGGTGCCTGGGGGAACAGGACAACTGTCACTGAGTTCATCCTTCTTGGCCTGACAGAAAACCTAAGACTGAAACCCATCCTTTTTGTCGTCTTCCTCTTTGCCTATGTGGTCACAGTTGGGGGCAACCTCAGTATCCTGGCCGCCATCTTTGTGGAACCCAAACTCCACACCCCCATGTACTACTTCCTGGGGAATCTATCTCTGCTGGACATAGGATGCATCACTGTCACTGTCCCTCCAATGCTAGCATGTCTCCTGTCCCCCCAGTGCAGAGTCCCGTATGCTGCCTGCATTTCACAGCTCTTCTTCTTCCACCTCCTGGCTGGTGTGGACTGCCACCTTCTGACAGCCATGGCCTATGACCGCTACCTGGCCATCTGCCAGCCCCTCACCTACAGCACCCGCATGCGCCGTGAAGTCCAGGGTGCCCTGGTGGGCATTTGCTGCACCATCTCCTTTATCAACGCTTTGACTCACACAGTGGCTGTGTCTGTGCTTGACTTCTGTGGCCCTAACGTGGTCAACCACTTCTACTGTGATCTCCCACCCCTTTTCCAGCTCTCCTGCTCCAGTATCCACCTCAATGGGCAGCTGCTTTTTGTGGGGGCCACTTTCATGGGGGTGTTCCCCATGATCCTCATCTCAGTGTCTTACGCCCACGTCACGGCTGCAGTGCTGCGAATCCGCTCGGCAGAGGGGAGGAAGAAGGCCTTCTCCACGTGCGGCTCCCACCTCACCGTGGTCTGTATCTTTTATGGAACTGGCTTCTTCAGTTACATGCGTCTGGGCTCAGTGTCAGCCTCAGACAAGGACAAAGGGATTGGGATCCTCAATACTATCCTCAGCCCCATGCTGAACCCACTCATCTACAGCCTCCGGAACCCTGATGTGCAGGGCGCCCTGAAAAGGGTGCTGATGGGGAAGCGGCCTCCTGAATGAGAAGGCAGGGCATCAAAATACCCCTTCCTCCTAGAGCACCCTGACTTTCCCATGCTGAAGGCATGGGTGCCGGCCGCAGGGGTCTTCAGGGGTGGGTCGAGGGATGGAAGGAGGGAGATAGTATGGACCAGAGTAGAATACGGTTTATCTTGGATTGGGGAGAAAAGCTAAAGCTGGTAGGAGGTGGATTAAAGTCCGGTGGGAGAAAGTTATAATGTGGGTCAGGAAATGGGACACAAATCAACTATTTTTTTAAAATTTCATGAGTGTTCAGTTGAAATATATTTAAAATGCTAATAAAAGCAAAATGTTTGCACCCTCCACTTGCCTTGTAAGATCAAATACATTTGTACCAGAGTATGGGCTGTGGGTTTTAGAGGATTCTTCTTCAGGAAATAAGCCCGGGACAGTGAAATTAAATTGGGGTTTGACAGAGCCTCAGAGCAGGGTGCCAGGACCTGTCAGAACACCTGGCCAATATCTTCTTCAATGCGACATTACCGCCTACTGGTTCCAGAAGCCAGTGTCCCCGTCCTGAGTAACCACTGGGGGGAACACCACATCCTCACACCCGGGTGTGAACTGACTCTCACCACTCCTGCACCAACAACAGGACGACGGAGCCTCACGTGTTTCAGGAGAAGGAGCACTAGGAATAGGAAGGTGCCTTCTCAAAGTCTAACAAACTTGTCCTGATGATGAAATTTTAGGACACGGTGGGGGGGGGGGCAACTTTTAGTGAAATGAAGGTACTATGGACATTTCTAGGCCAAAAAAAATAAAAGGTGGGAGGACGGCAATATTCGGAAGATACTGGATATACAAGGAAAA
Source organism: Mungos mungo (assembly GCA_004023785.1). NCBI lineage: Eukaryota > Metazoa > Chordata > Mammalia > Carnivora > Herpestidae > Mungos > Mungos mungo. The sequence goes on along the minus strand of PISW01009215.1, from coordinate 15,121 downwards.
GACAAAAATCCACTTTCTTTTGATGAAATAAAGGCAATCACTGAGTTTGCCGTAAAAGAGCAACACTTTGCTGACTGTGCAAACTGATATCATTTCTCCTCAAAACTAAGAGAAACCTGCCTGAAGCTACAGCCAAAGAAGTGACTCCTTCCTGCCGAGAATCAGAAAGAGAGCATTTAGTTAGCAGAGCTGAGCATAGAGCACCAGAGCATGAAATCCTGTAACACCCGGACACTGGATCCACTTAACTTAGAGCGTGTGACAGGGGAGGGGGAAGAATGAACAAGTGACCATGTGTTATGACCAACTGTTTGTCCTTAATTCATGTTCTGAAGTGCATAGTTTTTTAGGACTGTTTTTGCATGTTGCAAATATTGTTATTTACCCTAACTTGGTGTTACCATATTTCAGAAAGCTGCTTCATTCCCCAGGGAAATCCAAACTGTATAGTTTTTAACTCTGCTATGCATATATGAGCAATTCATGTTTCATGTAAATCATTTTAATAAAAAGCATACTTTTGTTTAAAAAGAAGTGTGAATGTGTTGACATGAAAATATGTATAGCATCTATTGCTAAATTTGGAAGGTGACAACAATGTGATATGCGTATGGGGGTGAGGGGGGTGAGTAGGCAAAATAATCCCTGCCGACAGCCTTCCTGAGTTTAGTCAGTGCTTCCCTCCGTGGGGGAGGGGAGGGCGGTGGGAAGTGGAGAAGCACTTCAGTTTTTATTTTGTGTACTTTTATTTGAAGTTTTTCACTGGCTTCTGTAATTTAAAACAAAAACAACAACAAATAAATTGTAGAAAGTGCTAATGGTGACAATGTGGAGTTGGGAGGGTAGGGTGAATTGACTGTAGTGTTTTCTCTCCGGCTTTTCAAAGTGTCCTCTGTCATCCTCATCTTTGAAAAAAGTAGTAAGTTGGCTTCTCCATCCAATGGCACGGAAGGCCATTGGTTTCACCTGATCATGATTTGGACGCCCTGGGAGAGACATGAAGCGGTCATCGGCCCTCTTGTCCGTCCCTCGTCTTTCAAACGATCCCTATCCTAAGAGAATGCTCTCAGTGGGCCTTTCTTCCCCATTGCCTCGCCCTGAACATTCGAACTGTGCCCTCCATTCCACACCAACCCTCATCCTGCACCACCACCCTCCCCCCACAACACTTTTGTGCTGCTGCCTAATTTTGAATTATTTTAATGTGGTTCTACTCAAAAGTAGTGACTAATCTTGGTGGGGACCTATGTTGACCCTTCCTAGTTTCCTGTGCTGCCAAGGTTGATGGCCTCCTGGTACTGAAAGACAACTTGTAGTCATATTTTGGTCCAGCCATCCTGACTTCAGAGAGCTCATAAACAAATAAATACGTTACAGATGTCATCATTACTTTTTGAACTTTCGAGGACATCCAGGACCCACCTGTCAAGCTCAGCCGATGTCATTTTATACATTTTGGGCATCTTCATAGGCGTAGTTGAGATGCTCTCATATGCATCCCAGTCATGCCTCCTTCCTATCACAAGGCTTAACCATTTATCCAGCACAGAGAAAGGCACTCTTAGCACTCAAAGAAATTATAACAGTAGTAAGTTTTCTCTTTTATGCTATTAGCACATAACAGTATTTATGAAACACTTTGAAACTTATTCCCATTTGAATATTGCAACTGCATAGTTGAATGTCACCCACAACCAGGGCCAGGACTGCAGAGAGAGAAGGCCAGCTTCTATTATCCTCACTTTGCAGATAAAACAAAAGGTATAGACAGGCTACATGATTTTCCAGAGGCCACAGACAGACTTGGTAGGGCAGCCTCCAACTGCCGACTCGTGGCCCATGATCTTTGCCTCCCTTCCAACCTGCTTCTAATAAGTCACCAAAGAATTAAAAACTAGGGGCACCTGGATGGCTCAGTGGGTAAAGCCTCCGACTTCGGCTCAGGTCAGATCTCACGTTCGTGGGTTCGAGCTCTGCGTCAAGCTCTGTGCTGACAGCTCAGAGCCAGGAGCCTGCTTCCGGTTCTGTGTCTCCTTCTGTCTTTGCCCCTCCCCCTCTCATGCTCTGTCTCTCTCTCTCTGTATCAAAAATAAATAAAACATTAAAAAAAACTAAACAGTGATAATGACTCTAGGGGCAGTGAGTCTCATAAATGGGAAAGATGGTGTAGCTGAGTGAAGAGAGAGCTTTAGTCAGGACACATGGAGCCCTGGGTTCTAATCCAGCCTCTTTTACTTTAGGCTACATGAACTTTCCAAACATCATTTCCCTTTATCTATAATTAGTTTCTTCCAAATAGCTTGGGCTTTTTTCACTCACCTACCGTATGATAAATGCTCAGACCCACATATGATGCCAAAGGCTGAGGGAAACTAAGCGACCATGGGCAATTAAATGGACAAAGGATAAGGTTGAAAACAGGTGTTCAAGCCCAGGAGCAATTAATTCATGTTCAGAGGACCTGTGATGTGCAAAAGTCAGTTCTTGGTCTTCAGCAACTGGAGAGATGCCCAGATTGGAGGTAGTAGCAGTGGGCCGGAGAGCTAACAATACTTGAAACAGAAAGAAGAGAGCTTGGGACGGAATCTTGGAACACCAGCCACATAATATTTCACCTGTTTTCAGAGTTTATGTTTGTAGGATCTGGGTAGATGGTGATAACAGGGCTTAAAAGAATTCAGACCTTTCTTTGGTATTGACAGCTATCTGTCCAGGAGAAGATCTGGGGAAGACAAATATGAAGCATGTTCTATATGCCAGGCAGCAATCTGAGAAGCCCATGCTCCTAGTGAAATTGAATACGCGGTGGTCAAGTGCAGACAGAAGTTAGGAGACCCGGCTTCCAGACTAACACTTTCTCCAGCGGTATAACCCTGGGCAGGCCAGTTCCTCTTTGTGGGCCCCATTTTTCTCATCTATGCAAAGGGGATCATAACATGCACTACAAATGATTTTTCTGAGGACTGAATGAATTGAAATACAGAATTATTGAGTTGACAAGTGCAGTGGGATTCCCCCACCACTATGCCGGCTTTCCCAGCCGGTGCCCTTTTTACTGCACTGGCCTTCACCTTCCGTGAATGTGCTGGTGAGGGTCTCGTTCCTGGAGAAGCTGCTGTCCTGCACCGCCTCGCCCCCCACCATCGGAGGGAGCATGATTAATCTCTTGGGCCCCCAAACAGCTCAGTATCTTTTGGTCTATTTACAAGAGGCACTAATTGATAAACTTTGCTAACTTCCCCAGCTCTGCAGTACCTCAGGAGTCCCACCCACCCAGGAACGGCTCTAATGAAGGTTCCCACCGAGACAGCTGGGGTCAGGATGGGGGAATCCTCTCCTTCCAAGATCCACAAACAGAATCTTCTAATTAGCTCCCAAATGAGGGTTCAGGATAACGCAGCCTAGGCGCTAAGGGAAGGTGGGATTTGCTGAGTGTCTTCTGCATCTCTGCTAATAAGGCCGGAGGGAAGGGATGCCCAGAGAAGACTTCCTTTCCTTTTGGTCCTTAAGTCAGAAAGAAACTAGACCTTAGGGAAGACAGTGGAGGAGGCCAATTAGCGAGAGGTAGTTGCAATAGTGTCATTAGTAAGCCTCATTAGCAAAGTTGTGAGTAGAGGGAGGAGGTGCTCAAACGGAGAATGCCTGGCCAGGAGTCTCAGCCTACCTGCAAACACTGCCTGATTTCTTCACCTTCCGTCTCATTTTCAGCATTTTGTTCTCAAAACCTTCTCACATCCAGAACTCTGTGATCTCCTGATCCTCCAAGGACAGCCTAGTTATTTTCAATCCCATATTAGTAAGTGCACCTGCTTTGTTGGAAGGGTGCATCATTTTATAACTGCACCAGGATTTCCTTGGTCAAAGTCCTGCCTTGACCCTTAAGGTTGTTTCCAGTGTTTCACTCTTAAAGGCAGGGCATTAATACGTCTTTGCACAGCTGCTTCCTTGAACGGACCATATGCGTGTATCTATATTCAACACTTGAGGAATATTGACAAATTATCAATAGGCAGATTGTACCATTTGGCTTTTCTACCAATTCAATGCAACAGGTCTACTTTCCTAGTTTTGACCAACCCTAGGTATTACCACTTACAAAAATCTTTACAACATGATAAGTGAATCACTATTTCCCATCACTGTTTTAGTTTGTGCTTCTTTGTGAGGGAGGGTGAGCTTTTCTTCTTATATTACTCAAGTGTTAACTCTTTTTCATATATGCTGCAAATATATTCTTTATTTACATTTGTCTCTCATTAGTGCTACTGGTGTTTTTGATACACAGACTTTTAACATTTTCTGTTTTCTTTCATATATTTTACTGTATGATTTCTGTCCCTGCTGTCACACTTGAAATTATTTTTCCCATCTCCAGTTTACATATTCATCTGTATATTTTACTCCTTATTTTGTGATTTTATTATTTACATTTTATGTTTTACACTTTTGCATCTCAAATTCATTTGCGTACATGGTGTGACAGAGTGATAGAGCTTTATCTTTTTAATTCTACAGCTCAGGTACCAAGACTGTTCCCAGTAATTTGAAATACCTCCTTTTGTCAAACATCAAATGCTTTTGTGCACCGTCTGCACTGGACTTTCCCGGGTGTTATACCATTCTGTCTGTGCCACAGTGTTTCAGCCGTGGTAGCTTTAGAATATGTATTCGTTCACATCTCATTTGAGAAATCACATTTTCACATCACATTCTCATTGATCTCTCCCCTCCCAGATGGACTTGACTAGTCTTGCATGTTTACCTATAGAATCACTTTTCTGATTGGAACCTTCTACCTTTGGAATTTGCATTAGAATGTGTAAAATGCATCAATGCTTTTGGAGAATTGATGGCTTTACAATTTATCTTTCCAGATAGAAGCATGGTATGGTCTAATGATTTAGTCAAGTAGTACTTCTAAAGAAGAGCTCTGAAGGCTTTTAAAATTGAGAACTTACACCTTTCTATTATTTCTTTTTTTTTAATTTATTTCTTTATTTAAAGAGAGAGAGAGAGTGCACAAACAAGGGGAGGGCCAGAGAGAGAGAGAGAGAGAGAGAGAGAGAGAGAATCCCAAGCAGGCTCCATTTAGTGTAGAGCCCCATGCAGGGCCGAAACCCATGAACCCCGAGATCGTGGTCTGAGCTGAAACCAAGAGTTGTCACTAAATGGACTGAGCCACACAGGTGCCCCTCTATTAAGGTTATTTCTAAAAATTTTTTATATGGTTTATTTATTTTTGAGGCAGAGAGAGACAGAGCATGAGTAAGGGAGGGGCAGAGAGAGAGGGAGACACAATCTGAAACAGGCTCCAGGCTCTGAATGGTCAGCCAGGCTCGAACCCACGAACCCCGAGATCATGATCTGAGCTGAAGTCGGCCACTTAACTGACTGAGCCACCAAAGCATCTCAGTTTCCTTCTAAATAAATAATAGCTTTGTTACTATTATGAAGTAAATGTTTTAATATAAGATAAGAATACTTTAGGACTCTTAATACATATTGTTAAACTATTTACCAACAGGAACGTGGCAGGGTATCCATTTGGAAATGATCCATTTCTATTTATTTCATCATACCATCACAAATATTGTTTTTTTTAAATTTCTAATCTTAGAGATAAAAATATATAATAATTTTATTTTGCTTTTTCTACTTACTAGTAAGACAGTATTTTCTTCTGTTAACCATGTTTGCATTTTTCTTTTTTGTAAATTGCCTTTTAAGTTCTTGGCCTATTTAGGAAAGGCGATCTCAGTATTTTCACTTCATTTTTTCTTTTTCTTTTTCAGTAAAATGGACCCCTCAGGACAATCATTTCTTCCCTGATGTGCCCATCATTCTGGTTGGGAATAAGAAGGACCTTTCTAATGGAGAAAGAAGCAGCAGGATCCAGTAACTCCAGAGATTTTAAAAGACAGCCCAAATTTTCAGTACCTGAATAGTAAAATTCCCTAGAGAGAGAACAAAGGAAATGGGGTGGGGGTGGGGGAAGTAAGATTTTTTTTTTTAATTTCCATATCTCAGGAAAATGCCCAGATACAAAGCACAATGGATGAAAACAGATCTACCCAAAGGCAATCACTGTGGAATTTCAAGTCACTGGAATTTAAGAGCATAGTCCCCAGCTCTCTGTGTGGCTGGGAGAGACGGGAACTAACTGTGAGCTCACATGTGAAGGATAAAGAGTTAGATGCACCTTCCACTTCTTGTAATGGCAGGTGAGGGAGCTTGAACTAAGCCTCCTTCTCGGGACAACTGAAAAAGCTGGACAAAATATTTTCAAATATGTTCTTGAAGGTATCAGAGCTAATAAAAACAGTGAAGAACTGCCAGGACAGAGCCCAGAGAAAGATGAAGGCCCACAGAAACAAGCCCATTCAGGCTTTTCCTCTGAAGCCTTTTGCTGAGTTTGGAGGGTGCAGCCAAGTGACTAAGAGATTACAAGTTCAGGATTACCCCAACTCAACTTCAGGGACTGACATAACGTGGAGCTGTGCTGTAGTCTCTGCAGAGGTCTTTTATTTTTAGTTCACCCTTAAAGTATAGCCTTTCCAGGGGCGCCTGGGTGGCTCAGTTGGTTACGTGTCCGGCTTCAGCTTAGGTCATGATCTTGAGGTTTGTGGGTTCAAGCCCCGCATCAGGCTCTGTGCTGACAGCTCAGAGCCTGGAGGCTGCTTTGGATTCTGTGTCTCCCTCTCTCTGCTTCTTCCCTGCTCATGCTCTGTCTGTATCTCTCTCAAAAATAAATAAACATTTTTAAAATTCAAAAAAATAAATGAGTAATTAAATAAAATATAGCATTTCTGGATCCCAACCCCCAAAAAAGGCTGTTTCATTACACCCTGCACTCTAATCCTTTTTCTGTAGGACTTTAAAGATTGTCAAAAGCACTTAACTGCCTATTAGGAAAGAAGAAAAGCTTCCAAAAGTAATGAGCTAAACAACCCAACCTAAGAAGTTTAAAATGAAAAAGAACAAGTTAAACTCAAAGAAAGAGGGAGGTAATAAATGAAGATGTGAGTTAAAATCAATAAAATAGAAAAAAATCTTATCACAGGGAAGATCAGCATTTGTTCTTTGAAAAGTATAACTAGTAAAATTGATAAAAGAGAGAAAGCACACATTTAAAAGATTATAATAATGTATGAAAAACTTTATTCCAAAAAATGTTAAAATTTTTAGAAGAAATGTGAAAACTGAAGTTTTACAATTATTAAAGAAATTAAATCTTTACTGAAAAACCTTTAACACACACAAAAAAGTATCAGATGAATTTCCACCTGTTATTTGAGGAATAAATAGTGTTAATTTTACACAATCTTTTCTAGAGTATAGAAAAGCAGAATTCATTCCCCAACTGTTTTACAAAAGTAGAATAGCTTTGATAACAAAAACTATCAAGGACATTGAAAAGAAATTATGATTTCTTTTATCTTTTTATCTTTTTCTATTCTTATTTATTCTTTTATTTCTGTTTATCTTTTGTCAGTTGAGCATCTGACTCTTGATTTTGGCTCAGGTCATGATCGTGGGCTGTGGGACCGAGTCCCACATCTGGCTCTGCACTGAGCATGGAGACTGCTGAAGACACTCCCTCTTTCTCGCTCTCGCTCTCCCTCTGCTCCTATCCCCTACTGTGGTCTCTTCACTCTCTCTAAAATAAAATAAAATAAAGTAACAAAAGAAAAAGAAAGAAAACGTCAGGCAAACGTCATCATAAGCATTATGGAAAAATCGTAAATAAAATATGTCAGCCGTATATAGCATAGAAGCTTCCATATAATAAGCTGGGTTTGTTCCTGATATGCAGAGCTGATGTGTCATTCAAAGGACAGGACCATTCACCAAATTAACAGAATAAAAAATGGGGGGAAATCAATTGATCCTGTCATTAGATGCAGAAAGAACATTTGGTAATATTAAATATCCATTCGTGATAATAACATGGATACAACTTAGAAGAAAACATCCTTAATGAAGATTATCTACCGAAACCTACAGCAAACATCACGCTTGCTGTCGAGTGAATGTTTGTGTCCCTTCAAAATCCATACGTTGAAACCTAATCCCTGATGTGATGGTACTTGGAAGGGGGTCTTTGGGAGGTTATTACGTCATGAGGATGAACCCTCATGAATGGGATTAGTGCTTTTGTAATGAGACCCCTGACGCTCTCCCATACCTTCTGCCGCGTAAGGACACAGTGATGAAATGGCCATCTATGAGCCAGGAAGCAGCTTCCCCACCAGACACTAACTCTGCCAGTGCTTTATTTTTATACTTCCCAGAGTCCATAACTATGAGAAATAAATTTCTCTTGTTCATAAGCCACCCAATCTGTGGTAGTCTGTTCCAGCAGCCCAAACAGACGGAATGTTGCAAGCTTTCCTTCAGATACTGAAAGCAAGTGCTGTCACCACGTGTATTCAACACTGTCCTAGAGGTTCTTGCCAGTTTGATAAGGCAAAATAGTAATATTGATTTAAATAATGAGAATTGGAGAGGAAGAACTATAATTATCACTTTTCATAGATTATACATTTGTGTGTTTAGCAAACCTAAAAATTACATGATAAACCATTAAGATTAATAATTGAGATTAGTAGGATTGCTGGACACCAGCTCAGCTGGACGTCTATATGCCAGCAACATACAGTTAAAACATAAAATTACCCCCTCCCTCCCCCCCCTTCAGTCCATGGTTCATTTTCAGTATTCAGTAGTCTCCCTTGATCTGTGTTCCTCACTCTCCCCCGCTCTCTTTCCCCCTTCCTCTCCACTTGTGGGGAGAAGCACTGGGTGTTATATGGAAACCAATTTGACAATAAACCATTAATAAATAAATAAATAAATAAACAAATAAACAAATAAATAAAACATAAAAATAAAAAGGTAGCACTTCAATAGCACCAAAAATACCAAAATGCCCCAAAATACAGTTGATAAGAAATGTGCAAAAACTTGAGCTGGAAATTTTACAACATAATGGGGAGAAATTTTTAAAGACCAAAATAAATGAAGGGCTATCCATGTTCGTCACCGAAAAATCTAAGATATGAAGAAGTAAATTCTCCCCAGACTGATTGATCTATGTGTTTAATTCAATCCTAACCAAAACCTCAACAGGTGTGTGCTGTGGGGAAGAGGGAAGCAGGGAGACAGGATAAGCTGATTCTAAAATGTTTGTGGCTAATGCAAAGGCCCCAAAATAGCTTGAAGAATGAGATGGTGGCTTTCTACTGGATACAGAGATTTATTTGCAATAGCAACTAAGACGTGTGGTATTGATACAAAGATAGGCAAATAAAGCAATCTAAAATAAAATGGAGTCCAGAAGCATCTTCACACACAAAAATAACCACTTGATTTACAACAGAAGGTGGCACTGGGGGAAGGGTGGTCTTGTCAACAAATTGCACAGCACCACTGGATTTCTAAACAGGAAGCTATGAGATTTGACCCAGATCGCAGACTACACACAAATATGTCGGTTCCAGGTAGATTGTAGATCTAGATGTAGAGGTAGAAACAATAAAGCTTCAGGTGGATAATAAGGCAGAATATCTTTAGGACTCAGCATAGAGAAAATTGTCTTAAACAAGACAAAAACATCAATCATAAAGGGAAAACACTCAGCAACTTGATTGCATTAAAATGAAGAACTTCTGTTCATTAGAAGATACAGAGGAGAGAATAAAAAGAAAGCCACAGACTGAGAGAAGATCACTGCGACATATATACAGACAACTAACTAACTAGGGAATTCCTACACATTAACTCAACAAAAAAGTGGACAAGGGACTTGGATATCACACACGGCGTCCAAACGGTCAATGCACTTATGAAAGCGCAGCTTCAGTAATCAAGGAAATGCATGCTCAGGCTGCCGTTCTTCAAAGCCTGACGCGGAGCAGGCCAACTCCAGTTTCTAGGACGTCGTCAAATCGTGGTCACTGGCCATCACCGGGAGGAGCCCCATGCCTCTCTCTCCTCTCTCCTCTCTCTCTCTCTCTCTCTCTCTCTCTCTCTCTCTCTCTCTCTCTCTCTCTCTCTCACCCGTCTGGGCAAGGCACCACCTGCGTCCCGGCCGCCAGGTGGCAGCCTCAGCGCGGGGAACACCGGGAGACTCCTCCCAGGCGTCGGAGGGGCAGTCTGCAGCCGGGTAAACAGGCCAGCTGTCCCTCGGCGTGAATGGGCCCGCGGGCCATCATCCACAGGAAGCTCGTGACCATGGACGACGGCAGAGTTTTCAACAAAATTTGCCCTGATCCCTGGGCTGAGGTTAGAAGTGTCTGTGCAGCCCGACCTCCTGCAGGAGGTTCTGTGTTTATGTTGGGGGTGTGGGCGGGGGCGCGGGAGGTCAATGGCACCTGACAGCTCACTCATTTCCAAAGAAGTTCCCCCAACGTGCTCCGAAATCAGTAGGAACGGATCTGGCTTCGGTTCACCCCAGCATTGTGTAAACTGCCGTTCTTGTGTTGCAGGCCGCTGTCTGTTAAGGGCGCGGTACACCTGTCCTTCAGCCTCCCAGCCCCCCCAGCGCTGACTCAGCTGACTTTTAAAGTTCCGGGCTCCAATTTCCACTACTTTTACAAACGCGTGGAATTCAGCCCCTCTGGTTTTTAAAGCCAAATGGTAGGGGATTAGTCTTCCCCGTGGGCGCTCCCTGGTGGAGGGCCCTCTGCCCTCTCTCTGCACGAATCTCCCTCCCTCCCTCGCGCCAGGAGCCTCCCTCTGCCTTTGTGACCGTCCTCATCTTTCAGATGCCGCCGCTTCTCTATATTTAGTTGTGGAGTATGTCCTGCCAGTCGCTACGCTGCGTCTCTCCCTGGCTTACTGACTTGGATGTGAATGATACCCAGGTGTAAGCTTACTCTGCCATCTTCCTAAGCTCCTCTCTTTTCAGAATCAACCATTTTTTTAATTAAAGTTTTTTTTTTAATGTTTTATTTATTTTTGAGAGAGAGAGAGAGAGAGAGTCAGCGTGAGCAGGGGAGGGTCAGAGAGAGAAAGACAGACACAGAATCCAAAGACAGGCTCCAGGCTCCGAGCTAGCTGTCAGCACAGAGCCCGATGCATAGCTTGAACCCACCATCCCTGAGATCATGACCTGAGCCAAAGTCGGACGCTTAACCGACTGAGCCACCCAGGCACTCCCAGAAGCAGCCATTTTTAAAAGCTACGGCCCTAAAATAATTGAAACAGAAGCAGATAACCTGAAATGCTTTAAAAACATCTTTATCAGTATGCAGAATATGTCACTGTTAAGGTAAAATAAATAAGTTAGTGAACAATGAATATAACTATTCTGTTGAAATTGCATTATTATACCTAGAGAATATGCTTTTTAAAATTAGCAGTGGAAATGACCACTAAGAAAGCATCTAGCCAAGCCCAGACAAAACCCTGAGCTGGTAAGACCCTCTCTCATAACCCAGGTCCTGGAAACGGTGCTACTTTGACCACAACAGACTCCAGATAGTATCATTGCAGCTCATCGGATCCTGAAAACCAGTGATAGAACTTCTCGAGAAATCTGGGAGACTGTAGTCATTCTGTACATATTTATCATTCCATGTTCTACATGAAGTCTGCTGTGATACCACAGAAAATAAGACGGATGCACCTTACTGCACTCAGCTTCCCACAAAAGCAAACGTAAAACTCAGAAGTAAACTGAAAAAAACCATAATGGATCTGATGGATCCAGACCTTTCCAGAGGAAGCAACAATTTTTGCTGGGGAAGTGGAAGAAATTGAGACAAAGACAAATATTCTTTTGTGAATGTGTGTCAGAAGCCACAGCAATGAATTTGTCACATTTTGTTCCTACCAATCTGTGTTCTTTTTAGTAAGGATAAGGTTGGCTATGCTGAGGTAACAAGTACCTTCAAAATCTCAGGGGTTAACACAACAAAGGTAATTTCTCAGTCAGGCCTGGACGTATAGACGTGTGGAGCTCCGCTGAAGGACCTCAGCTGACAGAGGTGTTAGTGTCTCCAGGTGAGAAGCCACCGCCTCTAGGTCACCGTGGCAGGGAAGAGGGGAAGGGAGGTGCATTGGCTTCTAACTTAGACCAGAAGTGACACGACACGTCTGCTCACAACCTGAACCTGCGTGTAGGGGACACTGGGAAATGTGAGGGAACGCATGGTGGGCCCTCCCGTCCCTGCCGCAGATTCTTTAACTACAGCAACATAAGCTTACTTATTCAGAGGAAAAAAATATTGGAAAGATATGGGGGAGAACACAGGAGCAAAGAGGTGACGGAAGAGCCATCTTTGCACAGACAGGACGCAGGGAGCCTCGGGTCCTCGATAACACGAAGTCCTGGAGTATCTCTTCTGGGCCTCACCACTAGACTGGCCCTCATCTTTCTTCAGGTCTCTTCGATTCTTGTGTAAGAGTCAAAATCTCGGGGACTAAGAGGGAAAAGAAAAGGTCACGTGGAAGTATCCTCCAATTATCCCTTCGACTTAATATAGCGCAGAGTCAGGACATCTGGGTTTACTGCCCCAGACCAAGATCACATGCCTGGGATGAAGGGATTTCCCCGAGGGTAAATCAAATGGAAAACAGACATAGGGGGAGCACTACGTTAATATCCTCACTTTCATCTCTATCCTGCTGTTCCCACCTGCTTCTCCCGCCCTAGCAAAGCCCAGACTCCAGGGACCCTGCTATGAGGACCGGTCACTTTGTTTAAAGCAAGAAAGCTGAACTGGAGAAGGTTTTCTCTGAGAATTATTTTAGCTTAGGTGGAACTGGTGAGATTTAAATAGGCGAGGTGAAGAAGCCACTTCATGTCCAGGACATTAGTGGGGCATGTATTTCTCTCACTAGCCAGATGACCAGTGGGGGCTCTAGGAAATTTGAATGTTAAGTCTCAGAAGAAAGTCTCTGGGAAACAATGGTGACAGGGCTGCACCCTGAGAGTCAAAGATCTGGAACAAATCCTGGATCTTCAACTTACCAGCTGTGTGACATATGACAATTTGTGTCTGAGCCCCAGTTTTGTCATCTTTACAGCAAATATAACAGTGCCCAAGTTTATGGAACTATTAGGACTATTAAATGACAATATACGTAAGCAGTTAAGTGTGGGGCCCAGTATGTATTCTAAAAGGGGTAGCTGCTATTATTATTATTATTATTATTATTATTATTAATTGCTCATTTTATTAGTTTTATTTTCTCTCTTCTTTCCCGAGCTTGCATTCTTTGTTCACCCCAATTCATCCATGAAAAGGGGATTTTGGCCTTGAGAGTTATCCCCAGAGAGTCCTTTGTGCTTTTGTTCCTGGGGCTTTAAATATTTTTAATGTTTATTTATTTTTGAGAGAGAGAGAGACAAAGCATGAGTGGGGGAGGGTCAGAGAGAGAGGGAGACACAAAATCTGAAGCAGGCTCCAGGCTCCGAGCTGTTAGCACAGAGCCCAATGCATGGCTCAAACTCATGAACCATGAGTTAACCAACTGAGCCAGGAGCCCCGTTCCTGGGGCTTTAGATGAAAATGCTCAGCAGGGACATCTTCACTGTGGAAAAGCATTGGCTAAGCTGTCCCATAGACCAGGGAGCTGACTGCAAAGTGGGAACCACTGGCGTTTCTCTTAGGGGAAAAAAAATTCTGAAGATAGCTGAGACAATACAGATAAAGAAAAAGATGTCAAGATATAAGAGAAAGTTACAAACAGAGAGGGAGGGAGGCAAACCATAAGAGACTCTCGGATGAAGAGAATAAACTGAGGGTTGATGGGGTTGGGGGTGAGGGGAAAGTGGGTGATAGGCATTGAGGAGGGCTCCTGTTGGGATGAGCACTGGGTGTTATATGGAAGCCAATTTGACAATATATTATATTTTAAAAATGATGTAAGAGGGCTGGTAGAAGGACTAAAATTAAAAGATCGACAATGCCAAGTGTCGATGAGGCTGTGGAGCATCTGGAACTCTCAGACATTACCAGTGAGAGCATAAACTGATAGAACCATTTTGGAAAACTAAGACCATAATGGAAACCTCTAAGATGGTTAAATATACATCTACCTTTAGGCCCAGCAGTTCTCCTCCTACATGTACATCAGGAGAAATGAGAACGTATTCACAAGAAACCTTGCATAAGAATGTGCGCAGAAGTGAAAGAAAAAGAAAGAAAGAAAAAAGAAAAATGGAAAGAAAAGAAAAAAAGAATGTACATAGCAGCTTTGTTTACAGTTGCTGAAAACTGGAAATATCATAAATATTAATCAATAGAAGAATGAGTAAGAAAACTTTATCACTATAAATCCATACAATTGAGCAAAAGGAACCAAACCACAAAGAGTACATCCTATGTACATACTGTATGATCCCGTGCACATGAAGTTCAAGAAAAGGTAAATCTATCCTATGGTGATAGAAATCAGATCAGCAGTTGCCTCAAGGTGGGGGATGACTAGAAAAGAGCATGAGGCCCTTTCTAGGATAATGAAAATACTCAGTATCTTGACTAGAATGTTCACAATATGATAATACATAATATGTTAGTACATTTTGTCAAAGTTTACTCAACTTACTGACCTAGGCAGTTTACTGTATATAAATTATATCTCAATAAAGGAAAACAGTAAGTATCAGGGCTAAAGCAATTATTCTACCAAAAGCAAGGGAACAGACTCATCAAATGCATGTCTCTCCCTCTCTCTTCCCCTCCCCTGCTCATTCATCATAAAGATAATTTATCTTTTTTTTCATAATATTTTATTGTCAAATTGTTTTCCATACAACACCCAGTGCTCTTCCCCATAAGTGCCCTCCACCATCACCACCCCCTCTTTTCCCCCCTCCCCCTTCCCCTTCAACTCTCAGTTCATTTTCAGCATTCAATAATCTCTCAAGTTTTGCATCCCTCTCTCTCCCCAACTCTCTCTCCCTCTTCCCCTCCCCCTGGTTCTCCATTAGGTCTCTCTTGTTTTCCTGCTAGACCTATGAGTGCAAACATATGGTTTCTGTCCTTCTCTGCCTGGCTTACTTCGCTCAGCATGACACCCTCAAGGTCCATCCACTTTCCTACAAATGGCCATATGTCATTCCCTCTCATTGCCATGTAGTACTCCATCGTGAATATATACCACATCTTCT
>PISW01009214.1:0-63608 GCA_004023785.1 Mungos mungo | reverse complement strand
CTTTCCCTGTTTGCAGACGACATGATACTCTACATGGAAAACCCGATCGACTCCACCAGAAGCCTTCTAGAACTGATCAATGAATTCAGTAATGTTGCAGGATACAAAGTCAACGTACAGAAATCAGTTGCATTCTTATACACTAAAAATGAAGCAACAGAAAGAGAAAGCAAGAAACTGATCCCATTCACAATTGCATAAAAGAAAATTTTAAATGCCCCTAAAGCAAGAAATAAGAGAAGGGGTCAGTGAGGCCACTTCTCAATCGTAGTGTTAAAGAGGCGTAGGGTATATAAATTCTTGATAAATTCTTTGACTTGATTTTTTATTTTTTAAAACCGTTTTATTGAGGTATAATTCCCATACCATATAATTCACCCGCTTAAACTATACTGTTTAGTAACTTCAGTTATATTGACAAAGGTGTGCATTTGCTTCTATCACCATAATCAATTTTAGAACATTTTCACTACTCCAAAAACAAAATCTGCATTCATTAGCCATCATTCTGCAAACTCTCATTTCCTCTAGCCCTCACGTACTAATTTTTTCTGCCTCTATAGATTTATTTATTCTTGACATCTCATATAAATGGAATCATACAATATATGGTCTTTTTCAACTGTTTTTGTTCAGTTAGCATAAGGTATTCAAGTTTTATCCATACTGTAGCATGTATCAGAACTGCATTTTTGGGGCACCTAGGTGGCTCAGTCCGTTGGACATCTTACCCTTGATTTTGGCTCAGGTCATGATCTCGCAGTTGTGAGATTGAGCCTCATGTCAGGCTCTGTGCTGGGCGTCGAACCTGCTTGGGATTTTCTCTCTTCCTTTCTCTCTGCCTTTTCTCCCTCAAAATAAATAAATAAACATTAAAAACTTCATTCCTTATGATGGCAGAATAACACTCTATTATATGAATTTATCACATTTGTTTATTCATTCATTAGTTGATGAACACTTAGGTTGTTTCTACCTTTTGGCTATTATGAATAATGCTATTATGCACATTTTGATCAAGTTTTATAAGACATGTTTGTATTTTTTCTGGGTATATATCTAGGAGTAGAACTGTTAGACCATGTGGTTGTTCTGTCTTTAACCATTTGAGGGACTACAATACTGTTTTCCAAACATGCTTCACTGTTTTACATTTCCACAAGCAGCGTGTGAGAGTTTCAGTTTCTTCATATCCGTGCCAACACGTATTATTATCATCTTTTATTAGCCTTGTTTTCTATATAAGGGACTAAGAAATTATGCAGAAAAGATTAGGAAAGAGAACCTTGCCATGTGTAAGGGGTTTATATGAAAGAAGAATCAAGACTATAGAGTATTTTTTTCTGATATTTAAAAAATTACTTAACTGCTGTTTATTTTCAACATTTACTAGAAAATTTCATATATCACCATGTAAATTCTGTCATTAACATTTTTTGCATGTTTTGTCATCTCTCTCTCTTCCTCCCTCTCTTCCTCCCTCCCTCTATTCATCTTTGTAGTGCATTTTGACATAAATTGCAGAAATCGATATACTTCATCCCTAAATGCTTTAGCATAAATATCATTAGTGAGAGTCTATTATTTGTATGTAGGATTTTTTCATTTCACACAAAATTTACATACAATGAAATGCACAAATAATAAGTATATATTCAATGAGATTTAACAAATGCATACACATGTATAACCCAGGTTACAGGTTTTAAGTTGAAAGGACCTTTGGAGGTCATTAGACTACCCCCTCGCAGCTTACAAATAGGAAAATCGATGTCCAGAGAGGGGAAGTAAGTTTTCAAAATCAAAGGAAGAGTAGAACATCAGCTTAGCATGCTTTGACTCACATTGTCATCCCAACCTTAGGTATTGAGGTTGCTATGATCCGCTGGCAACCCCCTAAAGTGGCAGTGATCTTAGGCTACAGTCTCGTGCTTGTACATAGGCTTAAAGGAGGCAGGACTTTATATGTGATGTAATAAAGTTCCTTTTCAGGGCACTTCTTGAGACAAAATAAATACTAGAAAGTCTAGCCAAGATCACAAGTTAATTTCTCACTTCAGTCAAACACACCTTTATTAATATATTTTGTAGTTTGTAAAATCATATTCAAGTACTGCTTCCACTAAAAATGTACTCCAAATCTCTTGTCTTTTCTAATCCTCTCACCCTATTGTTTATCTCACATAATTAATAGGTCTTAAGTCAGCATTTTGTGATTGTGGATTCAGATCCTGAGGTATCTTCAGTGCTGAAAGAAATAATTGATGACTGTGGAGTTGTGATTACATTAACAAACTGTGGCATTTTCAGGCAACCTTGATGTTAAGTGCTCTGGAATTAAAGTCTTAGAGATTGAGGTACCTGCTGCTGATTAGCCTGGGTAAGAAAGATAAAGAAAACTTGTAATAACTGAAGATATACCATATACCAGGTATTTTATGAAGTGCTTTACATGCATTTATCTCCTTAATTCTCATAATCCTCATAGTGCCGTTATTATGAATATTTAATTGCTGAAGAAACTGAGCCTAGAGAGGTTAGTAACTTGCTCAAGATCACTCATAAATGATCTATATGGCCAGAGTTAAATTCCAGACCTGTCAGATGTCAGAGCCCATGTTATAATAATTCTGCTATATGGTCTCCAGGATAAGTATTTTTGAATATTCAAGGGCTGTCAAGAAAGAGTATATTAAGGCAACTACAGAGGGCAAAATTTGGACCAAATATGGTCATTAGAGGGAAGTATATTTAGACTCAGCATGGGAAGTTTTTCTGACAAAGCTGTCAAGAAGTGGACAAGGCAGGCTTATGTAACTGTAAACTTGAGACATGAGAAATATTCAGGCAGGAATAGGAGACTGTTGTAGAGAAGATATTTGCATAAGTTGGACATTAGATTTGTCCAGAGATATCCCCAATACTGGAATCACTTGGAGGAACCCCCCCCCCAAGTAACATGAGATAAAACTAACATGCTATAAAATGTTCCCATTGTACTTGTACACTTTTGACAAATTTATACAACCATGTAACCACTACCAAAATCAATATATAAAACATTTCAATAGCCTGCAAAGTACCCTTGTGCTCCTCCCTAGTTAATGCCCTATATATCCCCATCTTCAAGCAAACATTAATCTAATTATTTCATTATAGATTACATTGGTCTTTTCTATAGTTTCATATAAATAGAATCATACTGTATGTTAGTTTGACTTTTTTCAGTCCACATAGTGTTTCTGAGATTCATTCATGTTGTTGCATGCATCAATAGCTCATTCCTTTTATTGCTAACTAGTGTTCTATGGTATTAATATACTACAATTTATTTATGCACTTGTTGATGGACATTAGGGTTGTCTCCCATTTGGGGCTATAATGAATAAAACTGCTATGAATATTTATGTATACATTTTTGTATGGATTTTTTAAATTTATTTTTTTATTGAGGTATAATTTGCACATATCATTTTTTTGGACATATGTTTTTATTTCTCTTCAGTACATACCTAGGGGTGGAATGCAGGGGTCGTATGGTAAATGTACGAAACTGCCAAACTGTTTTCACCATTTTACATTCCTATAAGCAATGTTCCAGATGTTCTGCATCTTCACCAACATTTAGTATTATAAATTTTAAATTTTTATCCATTTTGATTAATATTTAGAAGTATCTCATTTTATCTGTTTGTTATAACAGCTTTGCTGGGATAAATTGACATACAATAACTATACCTAATTAAAGTATTCAGGTTGATAAGTTTTGATGTCTTTTGATACCATTGAAACCATCACCACGAAGAAAATAAGGAACGTGTGTATCTAATATCCCGAAAAATTTACTCATGCATTTTTGAAGCTCTTCCCTCTTTTGCTCCTGCCCTTAGCTCTCTCCCCAGGTAATACTGATCTGCTTAATTACTATAGATTAGTTTGCATTTTCTAGAGTTGCATATAAATGAAATATTACGGTTTGTACTCTGTTTTTGTTTGGCATATGTCACTCAGCATAATTATTTTGATATGCATCCGTGTGGTAATATACCTTTCTACTGCTAGTTGTATTTCATTGTATGGCTATACCATATCTTATTTATCCATTCATCTATTGATAGACATTTGGATTGTTTCTAATTTTTGACTATTATAAATAATACTTTTATAAATAAAAGTGCTATGAATATTTTTATACAAGTCTTTATTTCTTCGTATGCTTTTATTTTTATTTCCTTCCTTCCTCTCCCTTCCTTCCTCCCTCCCCCTTCCCTCTCTCTTCCTTCCTTCCTTCCTTCTTTCCTTCCTTCCTTCCTTCCTTCCTTCCTTCCTTCCTTCCTTCCTTCCTTCCTTCCTCTCTCTCTCTCTCTCTTTCTTTCTTTCTTTCTTTCTTCTTCCACCTAGAAGTAGAATGGATGAATCACATGGTTAGTATATGCTTAACTTTTTAAGAAACTACTAAAATGTTTTGTAAATGATTATACCACTTTACATTCCTACCTGCTGTGTATGAGAGGTCCCCCTTCACCAAAACTTCATATAAGCAGTCTTTATTTTTAGCCATTCTAATAAGAGTGTAGTGGTACTTCATTATGGTTTTAATTTTATTTTCCTTATGACTGATGATATTGAACATTTTTTCATGTGCTTATTTTCCATCCATATATCTTCTTTGGTGAAGTGTTTATCCAAATTTTTTAAAGTTTGAAGTTTAAAGTTTGGTTCTTTGTTTTCTTATTACTGAATTTTGAGAATTCCTTATGTATTCTAGATGAAGTCCTATATCAGTTAAATGGTTGCAAATATTTTTCTCCCTGTGTGTCTCTTGTCATTTTATTATCTTAATGGTGTCTTTCAGCAAGCAAAGTTTTTAAATTTTGATGAAGTCTTTTTATCAACTTTTCTTTTTTCTCTCTTCCCCTTCCCTTCCCTTCCCTTCCCTTCCTTTCCCTTCCCTTCCCTTCCCTTTCCCTTTCCCTTTCCCTTTTCCTTTCCCTTTCCCTTTCCTTTTGTAGATTGTGCTTCTAGTCTTCTCTGTAGGGCCCATGGGCCAAATCTGGCCTGTTGTCTGGTCCTGCCAATGGAATTTTTTTTTAACACAACTATGGCTACTTGTTTACATATTATCTATGACTGATTTGAGCTACAGCAGCAGGGTTGAATAGTTGGAACAAAACCCACATGGTCCACAAAGTTTACTTAACCCAAGACACAGTTTTCCTCCTGTGCTTTCTTGTACAAGTTTTATAGTTTTTTCTTTTTTCTTTTTTTTTCCATAATATTTTATTGTCAAATTGTTTTCCATACAACACCCAGTGCTCTTCTCCACAAGTGTCCTCCACCATCACCAGATGTATGATTCATGTTGAATTGATGTTTTTATGAGTAGAGAATTGGGATCAAAGTTTATTGTTTTGCACATGGACCTATGTTTCAGCAAAGTTTGTTGAAAAGATTTTCTTTTCTCCATTGAATTGCCTTTACACTTTCATTGAAATCAGTTTTCCATATATTGTTTTATTTTTATTTCTGGGCTCTCTATTATGCCATACACTCTTGATTACATTTAGCTTTATACTAAGTCTTGAAATCAGAAGGGATTAGTCATCCACTTTGTTCTTTTATTTTCTTTTTTGAATTTAATTTTATTTTAATTTTAGTACCATTAATATACAGTGTTAAATATTAGTTTCAGGTGTACAACATAGTGATTCAAGAATTCCATATATTTCCCAATGCTCATCACAAGTGCACTCTTTAATCCCCTTCAGCTATTTTACCCACCCCCATCTCCCCTATGTTCTTTTAAAAAATTGTTTAGGGGCACCTGGGTGGCTCAGTTGGTTAAGTTTCTGACTCTTGGTTTCAGTACAGGTCATGATCTCATGGTTGATGAATTTGAGCCCCACATTGGCCTCTGTGCTGACAGCACAGAGCCTACTTGGTATTCTCTCTTCCTCTCTCTCTCTCTCTGCCCCTTCCCACCTTGCTCTTTCTATCTCTCTCAAAATAAATAAATAAATAAATAAATAAATAAATAAATAAATAAATGTAAAAATATCACTTAAGAATTCCGGGTCCTTTGTGTTTTCTCATTTCTATTAAAAAAAGAAAGGAGCCTATTCGTATTTTGATTGGAATTTATTGAATTTATTGATAATTTTTTAGAGAATGAACTGTAATAATATTAAGTCTTCCAACCTGTAAACATGGTATATTCTTTAGTTATTTAGGTCTTTAATAATTCTAAGTAATATATTTAGTGTTCAGTATACAAATCTTTCACTTCTTTTGTTAGTGTTTATTCCTAAATGTTTCAGTATTTTGGTAGTATTATAAGTGGTATTTTTTAAATTTTAATTTCTGATTTTACATTGCTAGTATCTAGAAATAATATTTATTGTTTTATATTTACCTAATTCTCACAACCCAGTAGCTTTTTTTAGATTTAATTGGATTTTCTATGTAAACAGTTATGTCATCTGAGAAGAAAGAGTTTTGTTCTATCTTTTCTGATTTGAATGCCTTCGATTTCTTTTCTTTCTTGGTTTATTGCATTGGCTAGGTTCTCCTGCCTAATGTTAAATAAAGCTATGAGAATGGGCATCCTTTTCTTGTTCTGAATCCTATAAGGAAAGTATTTACACATTTACCATTAAGTATGATGTTAGCTGTAGATTGCTTATCAATGGCTTTTATCAAACTAAGAATTTTTTTCTATTACTATTTTGTTGAGAGTGTTTATCACAAATGGGTGTTAAATTTTGTCATTTTTTTCATATATTGAGTTGATTTTATAGTTTTTCTTTAATGTCTGTTCATATGGTTAATTACATTAATTTTTCAAATGTTGAGTAACCTTGTACTCCTGGAATAAATCTCATTTGGTCATGATGTATGATTGTTTTATATATTGCTGGAATTATCCTTGTGGGAAAGTTTTAAGTTATAAATCAGTCTTTCATGGATATCAAGCTATGCAGATTTTTAGTTTCTTCTGGAGTCAGTTTTGATAATTTGTATTTTTCAAGGAATCTTTCACTTAACCTAAATTATCAAACTGATTGGCATATAATTGTTCTTAATGTTCCCTTATTACCTTTTTTCATACATCTAAGATCTATAGGGATGACTCCTTTTTTGGTGCCTGATATTGGTAATAACGTGTTTTTTTTTTTTTTCAAGATAGGTCTAATTTAAGTTTTACTTAGTTATATTCTCAATGAACCAGATTTTGGTTTACTTACTATTTTCTATTTTTATTATTTTTCAAGCTTATTTATTTATTTTTAGAGTGACAGACAGCACTTGTGCCCGTGAGCACAAACCATGAGGTCATGACCGGAGCCCAAATCAAGAGTTGGATGCTTAACTGACTGAGATGCCCAGGCGCCCCAGTTTTCTGTTTTTAAAATCTTTTTAAGAATTTCATTTATGTCTGCTTTTATTTTGATTTCTGTATTTCTATCTACTTATAGTTTAATTTACTTTTTTCTTTTGAGCATTTTAAGATACAACCTTGTATCATTGAAACTTTTCTTCTTTTTGTGATGAAAGCGTTTAAAGCTATCAGTTTCCCTTAAGAATTGCTTTACCTTGTTTTCCACAGATTTTGATATGTTCTTTTTTTTTCATCCAGTAAAAAAAAGTTTTCTAATTTTCCTTGTCTTCTCTTATCCATGAATTATTTAGAAATGTGTTGTTTAATTTTCATATATTTTTTTCAGCTTCCCAGATATTATGTTATTGTTTATACAAAGATTTAATACAATTGCTATCAAAATCTCAGCAAGATTTTTTGTAGATAGAGGCAAGGTTATTTTCTAAAATTTATATGGAAAGGTAAGTGATCTAGAATAGCTAAAACAATTTGGAAAAGAAGAATAAAATGAGGGAAATAGCCTACAGAAATTCAAGGTTTATTATTTCACTATTAGTAATCAAGAATGTGTATGATTGAAAGAAGGATAGACACATAAATAAATGGGGCATAATAAATAACCCAGAAATAGACATAAATATGCCCAACTGATTTTCCTTTTCCTTTTATTTTGAACAAAGTTTAGACTTACAAATAAAACTACAAAATAATACAGAGAATTTTGAATACTCCTCACTCAACAACTTATCCTAATGTTAACATCTTATATAACCATGGCATAATGATCACAACCTGCAAATTAACATTTGTACAATTTAAATTTTCACCAATATTTCCACTAACTTTATTTTTCTGTTCTGTTAGCTTATCCTGGATCCAATATTATATGTAATTATTAATTTATCTTCATTTCCTCTACTATGTAAAATCTCAACCTTTCTTTGTCTCTCATGGTCTGAATATTTAAAACATTTTTTAAAATTTTAGTACAGATTTTGAATTATAGAAAAATTACAAAGTAGTATTAACAATTCTCACTTGCACCTACTTTTTCTTGTTAGTAGTACAATCATCATCATCATCATTATCATCATCATTACCATCATCATCATCATCATCATTCACAAGGATCATTTTAGCCTTCCATCCTTGTTTATTCCTTACATTGCTGTATGGTACACCTGTTACAATTAGTAAACCAATATTGATAAATTATTACCATATAAAGTTCATACTTTACTCAAATTTTCTTATTTTTACTTAATGTCCTGTTTCTGTTCCAGAATCTTATCCAGGATACCATATTACATTTAGTTGTCATGTTTGCTTTAGCTCTTGGCTGTAAGTTTCTTAGGTTTATCTTGTTTTGATGACCTTAACAATGATCAGGTATTTTGTAGAATGTCCCTCATTTGGATCTGTTTGATATTTTTCTCATGATTAGACTGGGGTTATGTGTATTTGGCAAGAAGACTACAGAGGTAAAATGTCATTTTTATCAATAATATCAACATGACCCCCCCTGTTTTTTATCTTGATCACCTGGCTTAGGTGATATTTGTCCAGCTTCTCCACTGTAGAGTTACTACGTCTGCCCTCCTGACACCATACTGTACTCTATGGAAGGAAGTTATTATTCACAACCTACATTTGAGGAGTAAGGAGTCAGTAATATAGCAATTCCTGGAGGGTGAAATATCTATATAAATTATTTGGAATTCTGAATGGGAGAATTGTCTCTTCTCCCCGTTTATTTATTTATATCAGCATGGGATGGGATGTTGGATATTTATTATATACTTTGGGTTATAATCCAATATTACTTTATTTCATTGCTCCAATTTTTCAGCTTTGGCCTGGAATCCTTTGACTATCACTATCAGTGTGTGTGTGTGTGTGTGTGTGTGTGTGTGTGTGTGTGTATGTGTATGTGCTTGTGTGTATGTATGCAGCACTTTCTTGCATTCTGGCACTATGAGATACTCCAGGCTCATCTTACATATTTCCTTCTCTGGCTTAGAATCATTCATTTCTCCAAGAAGCTGTCATTCCTTTTATTGAAGAAGGATAGTAGAAACTAAGATCTGCGTGCTAGGTGCGTTCGTTGCTACTGGAGTACATTGCTTCTAGGACTTCTCACCAACAGAATCAGGAAATATATGTGTATATGTACATATACACATATATGATACACCTTTATTTATATTAATATAAATGTAAGTTCATACTGATGTCTCCAACTCTGTTACCACATGGATTGTTCTAGTCTTTTCTCCTTGTTTATCTGTAAACTTCCATGTTAACAGTGAGAAATCTGTCTCACACCATCCTCCATCCATTTACTTAATGTTCAATTCCAGTATATTCATAGTGATATTAGAATTGCTAGGCCATATCCCCATGGGAACAGCTTTATAAACTATGGTAGAGTGTCTATGTATAGTTTCCTTTACCTTCAATCTTATAGACTCCACTCATTTTTGAAGTTACTTAGATGAGCATCTTTTCTCCCACTCCCTTCAGTGAGGTTGTTTCAGACATTTGTAATATAGTTAGATTATATTCTCACATTCTATGTTCCATTCCTGGATCTTTTGACCTCCTAAATAATTTTCTAAAATATGCATGAAATTTTCTAACATTTGTGCTAGTTTTCATGGGTTTTGTTAAATAATATCATACAGAGCAGTTTCATCACTCAAAAAACAAAACAAAACACCTGTGCTGTACCTATTCAATTCTCCTTCCCTTTTCCTGAGCCCTTAGCAACCACTGATATTTTTACAATCTTAATAGTTTTTCCTTTTCCCGAATGTCATATATTTGGAAACCTATAGTAAACAGCCTTTTCAGACTGACTTCTTTCACCTAACAATATGCATTTAAGATGCATCCATGTTTGTTTTTTTGTGGCTTGATAACATTTCTTTTTTTCCCACTGAATTACATTCCATTGTATGAATATACCACATTTGTTGATACATTTCACTTGTTGAAGGACATCTTGGTTGTTTCCAGTTTGGGGCAATTATGCTAATTAATTAAGCTGCTATAAACATTCATATGAAGGGTTTTTTTGTGGACAGAAATGTTCAAATCATGTGGGTAAATATCTATGAATCTGATTGATGGATTATATGGTAAGATTATGTTTAGTGTTAAAGACAGCCGCCAAACTATCATTCAAAGTGATACTATCATTGTATATTCCATTTGCAATACCCTAATAACAAATTAAGGTTGAGCATATTTTCATATGCTTATTTACATTTGTATATTTTTTGATAAGGTATCTGTTTATTGACTGAATGATTGATGAGGTGTCTGCTTATATATTTTGCTCATTTTTAAAGCAGGCTGGGTTTTTTTTTCTTATCGTTGAGTTTTAAGGGTTCTTTATACATTTGGAAATAAGTCATATATCAGGTACTTTATCAAGTATGTGTTTTGCAAACCCATTCTGTGACTTATCTTTTCATTCTTTTACTGGTCTCTTGCTAAGTAGAAAGTTTTAATTTTAATAAAGTCTCCTATCAAGTTTTTCTTCCCTGGATCATGCTTTTGGTGTTATATCTAATAAAACTCATTGCCAAATCAAAGGCCTCATACATTTTCTCTTATATTTTCTTCTGAAGCTGTATATATGACCCACTTTTTGTGAAAGGTGTAAGGTCTGTATCTAGGTTCACTTTTTTATGGCATGTGGATGTCCAGTTGTTTCAGCATCATTTGTTGAAAAGACTATCCTTATTAAATTGCCTTTTTCAACTTACTAAAGATCAGTTGATTATATTTGTGTGAGTCTTAGATCCATGCTGTCTAGTCTGTTCCATTTGGTGTATGTGCCTCTTCTTCTGCCAGTCACATGCTGTCTTGATTATGGTGGCTTTATTGGTCTGGATTACTGTAGCTTTATGTAAATTTACTTTAGTGTTTAAATCAGATACTGTGAGACTTCTAGTATTCTTCTTCTTAAGTATTATGTTGGCTATTTTAGGTCTTTTGCCTTTCCAGATAAACTTTGGAATCAGTTTTTTGATATCTACAAAATAGATGGTGGAAACTTTATTGAGAATATATTGAATCTGTAGAAGAAATTGGGAAGAATTTACATCTTGACAATATTGAGTCTTCTAATTCATGAACATAGATTTTCCCTCTATTTTTATCTGTTTTGATTTCTTTCTTCAGAGTTTTGTCTTTTTCATCATGAAGATACTGTACCTATGTTGTTAGATTTATACCTAAGCCTTTAATTTGGGAGGCCTTATTATAAATGAATTTTTTATGGGTGCCTTAGGTAGCTCAGTTGGTTAAGCATTGACTTCAGCTCAGGTGATGATCTCTTGGTTCATGAGTTCAAGCCCCTCATTGGGAGCTTTGGATCTTCTGTCCTCCTCTCTCTGCCCGTCCCCTGCTTGTGTGCCCTCTCTCTCTCTCTCAAAAACAAATAAACAAAATAAATAAATACATGAAAAATTTTAAATTTAAATTTTTAACTGTTCTTTGTTGGCATATTGAAAAACAATTGAGTTTTGTGTATTAATGTTATATCCTGTCACCTCGCTATTTTCACTTGGGATTCCCAGGAGATTTTTTTGTTGACTGTTGATTCTTTGGGATTTTTAAAATATAGATAATTATCTCAATTACAAAGACAGTTTTATTTTTTCATTCCCTATCTGTGTCACTTCTATTGCCTTTTCTTGTCCTAATACACTAGTTTAGACTTCCAGTATAAAGTTTAAAGTGTGATAAAAAGGATATCTTGCCTTATTCTTGATCTAGGAGGGAAAGCATCCATTTTCACACCATTAACTATAATACAAGCTCTAGAGGTTTTTTATGAATCTTCTTTATCAAGTTGGGGAAGTTTTCCTCTTTTCCTACTTTGCTAAGAGATATTTTTTATTGTGAATGAATGCTAGATTTTTTTCCAAATGCTTTTTCTGCATAAGTTAATATGATCATGTTATTTTTATTTTCTTTTTTTAGCCTGTCGACCTGGGTGATTACATTGATTTTCAAATGTTGAACTAGCCCTGCTTACTTGAAATAAATATCACTTGGTCATGGTGTATATTTCTTTTTATGCAATGTTGCATCCATTTGCTAATATTTTGTTGAGGAGTGTTGCATCTATATTTATGAAAAATACTGCTGTAGTTTTCTTTTTGGTAATGTCTTTATCTAGTTTTGATGTTAAAGTACTGTGGCTACACAGAATGAGCTCGGAAGTCTTTTCTACTGTTTTCTGGAGATATTGGAGAACTGGTATCATTTATTTCTAAATGTTTGGTAAATTTAGCAGTGAAGCCATGTGACTCTGATGCTTTCTTTTTTTTAAAGGTTATTAATAATCAACCCAATTTGTTTATCATATATTTGCCTGTTGAGATTATTTATCTATCTTTGTGTGAATTTTGATAGTTTGTGTCTTCCCAGTAATTGGGCTATTTCCTTTACATTATCAAATTTGTGGGCATAGAGTTTTACCTGGTATTATTTTTCTGTTATTCTTTTAGTGTACATTGCATTACTAGTGATCCTTTCCTCTTGGATTTCTGCTGTTGGTATTTTATATATTCTCTTTTTTTCCTAGTTAACATGGCTAAAGGTTTATTAATTTATTAATCTTCTCAAAGAACCAGCTTTTAGTTTCATTGTTTTTCCCTTTTATTTTTCTAGTTTCAATTTCATTGATTTTTCCTCTATTTTTATTATTTTCTTTAAGTTTTTTCATGTTTATTTATTTTGAGAGAAAGAGAGAAAACGAGCAGAGGAGGGGCAGAGAGGAAAGGAGACACAGAATCCAAAGCAGGCTCCAGACTCTGAGCTGTCAGCACAGAGCCTGATGTGGGGCTTGAACACATGAACTGTGAGATCATGACCTGAGCCTGAGTCAGACACTTAACTGACTGAGCCACTCAGGTGCCCCAAGTTTTTATTATTTTCTTATGTTGCTTAAGGCTTAAATTGCTCTTTTTCCTCTAATTTCTTGAGGTAGAAGCTTAGGTTATTGATTTTAGACGTTTTCCTCCTTTCTAATACATGCGGTTTAATGCTAACAGTGCTTTTCATGCACCATCATTTTTCCTGGATTTAGACAACCAATCAAACTTATGATTAGAACTAGTCTTAGCTGCAGTCTATTACATTGAATACAGAATCTCTGATGAATTCACCTATAGCCACAAATTAGCTAGTCTAAAAGTATCTTTCTTTCTTCCTGATCTGTCACCATCAGAGTATTTCCCCCTGTAAAATTCTCACAAATATATAGTTAGCAATTATTTTTGGTGTTCATGCCTTCTCCTGGGTTTGATGTTGCAGTTTGCCACTGGGAAATATGCTGGGATCTACTGTGGGCAACAAGAAATATTTAGATGGAGTATGAGAAAAATCATTATTCCCTTACAAGGGAACTACTTTAGAAGAGACATCACATGTGAGTCTTTAAGCAGGGCAGGAGTAGCCTCAAACATGGAGGTGGAGATTCTGTTGACAATGTAGGCAGAGTGGGGTTTAGGATATCTGGATACTTATAATTATCTAAGTTTTCCTAAGCTTTTTCAATCAATGTGCTAAGTTTTACATAGAGACTTGGTGAGGTAAGTTATTTAAAAAACACAGATTGGATTCTGCATCCAATTTTCAACTATGTAGAACTCTGTGGTTTTAGGAGTATTTTACAGAGTGATCATAGAAACTGGTTAATATTTATTTCAGAAAATAAATTTAAAACTTTATGCCTGTTTTGGTATACAGTACTTTTAAAATTATTATTCAATTCCCTTTATTTTCTTTTTTCATCTTTATTGAGATATAATTGACAAATTAAATTATAAGATTTTTTAAATGTGTGTCATTGTGATATATAGATATATAGATATATAAAATGAAAGTATCCCTCCATCTAGTTAATTACCACATCCATCACCTCACATGTTTTTTTTTTTTTTACCTTCTGCATGTTATTATAATTTTTTACTTGACTCTGGGATATTAGAAGTGTGTTTTTAATTTCTGTATGTGTGGTACTTTTCTAATAAATTTTTTTGTTATTCTTCATATCAGTGTTTATATGTCATATCAATTTCTGTCAGAGATTATAACAGTCAATGGATGGTAAGCTCCTAATTCTTTTTTATCTTAAATGTCTTTATTTTATTCTTATTTTTGAAATAAAAAGTTTTGTTTTATATATAATTATGCTGGTTATTTGTTTTTTCATTACTTTAAGGTATTAAAGGTATCTTTTGGCTTCACTTGTTATTTTTGAGAAATCACACATCAATCTCATTGTTCCTGCGTATACCATCTTTCTTTTCTCTCTGGCTACTTTTTATAGATCTTATCTTTGTCTTTGATGTTTTGTAGTTTTACTATGATGTGTCTTCATGTAGATTTCTTTTGTTTATCTTATTTGGTGCTGTTGTTATTCTTCAGTCTGAAAATTCAAGTTTCATCAGTTCTGAAAATTTTCCAGTCTTTTAAATGCTGCTTCTAATCTTTGTCCACTATTTCCTCTGTAATCATTTTATACTCATGTTAGTCTTCTCATTCAAAGCTCATTGTCTTTTAACTTCTGTTTTAGATTTTCTATACCTTTAACTTTCTTTTCATCTTTCTAGGTGAATTTATTTAGCTTTGTCTTTTATTTAATTATTTTTTACCTTATTCTTTTGCCTTATTATTGTTTTTTCCATTAATTTTTATTTAAATGGTAACATTTTTAATTTCTAGAAGTGATACTTGATTCTTTTTCAAATTTCCCTCATTATTTCAGTTTTAAAAATATCCTATATTAGATCTTTAAAGATAGAAAACATAATTTTGTCATATTCCATACCTGATCATTTTAATATCTGAAATATTTTGGGTCTGATTCCAATGTCTTCTGTCATTGCTTCTTCTTGCTTATGGTGCCTAGTTTTATATTGTTTTTATTAGGGGAGATTCTTTCAGTCCTCACCTGAAGACTTTTTTTCCTTCAATAATTTTTTTAAGTGTGGTTTTACCAGCGACCTTTGGGCACCAGCAATCCATAACCACTTTAAAATAAATTGTAAGACTGAGGTATTTTTCACGAATGTGAGTTTACATTATTACATACTTATGTGAAAATTTGTGGCATGTGTTTTCAGAAAAATTTTTTTTCCTCTATCCATCTTGCCAAGATTAAGAAATACAGTTTTCTTTGCGGTCTCCTTTAATGAAATGTTTTTTGTTTGATGTTTTAATTTTTTTTTCCTAGTTTACACCTTGGAGATCCTAGCTTTATGGAGGGGTCTTCTATCTGACTCCCTGCATTGAGAAATTCTGGACTTTTTCTTTGAAAGAAAAAGTTTATTTATTTTGAGAGAGATACAGAGGGTAAGACAGAGAGAATCCCAAGCAGGCTCCATACTGTCAGTACAGAGCCTGATGCAGGGCTTGAGCTCACAAACTATGAGATCTTGACCTGAGCTGAAACCAAGAGTCAGATGCTTAATGGAGCCACCCAGGCGCCCCTTTTCTTTTGTCCTTGTACTCAGCATTATCATAAAACCAGTGCTTAAAGTTTCTAGTCATTGGTGGACATTCCCAGGACTTCTGGCTTCAGTGCTTGTTTTTCTCTCTGGATTCTCTAATTTCCCCCTTTGATTTCTCTTATTTTCTTATCAACTCAGTAAACATTTTTGAGATATTTTTATATTTTATTCAGAATTTAATTTTCTATGCATGTCAAGTAATGTTCAGGGTATCTGATTTGCTGTCTGACTAGAAATAGAGTTCAAGCATTTTCTTTTATTACTTGCTGTCCTAGCTCATGACTTTCTTTTAATTTGATTCTATCAATGAAGATTTTACATGGAACGCATACTCTCATCTTTTGGAGAAAGGGCTACCTTTACTAGCTTTATGAGTGTGTACCAGTTACTTATCCTTTTAAAACTCATTCTAAGACTGATGGTGATAATGATACCTATTTCATAGTATTGTTTGCAAGACTTAAATATGATATTGTACATAAAACACTTAGACTAGTGTATGACATCTGTAAGTACGTGTGTTAGCTATCCCCTTCCTCCTTGTTGCAGGAAAGAGGACAGCTCTACAATGATGTAACACCAAAAATAAAACAGATTTAATGGCTTTTTCAACAATGTACTTCTCACTTCTGTCACAGAAGTTAGTCACAATTCTTGGCTACAGGGATAATTAAAATCATTCAGGGGAAACAAGAGACTTGTCATAAGGCAATTTATTTTAGTTGTCAGACAGAGTTAACTGGTTGATGAATTAGTTTGTGGTTTTGGAAGTTGGGACTGAAACTCAACTCAGCAGAAAAGGCACTGGCCCAGTTGTGAATATCTGATTTGTTCCAAAAGAGATCTATAAAGGACGGCTCAAGAAATGTCTGAGAGTTCATAAATTGGGAGCTTGAGAGAGAAGGGTTCTTATTCATTTCAGGTTGATTTCCTATACCTACTTAAATCTTTTGTACATTATAAGCACTTAATAAATATTGCTGAGTTAACAAGATGGACTTGGTGGTGTCAGGGTAATATTAAAGAATTTTTGTTCCAGATTTATTCAAAAACTCATTTAGAATCTTCAGGATTGTGATGGGGCCTTGTTTGTTATAACTAGGTCTTGAGCTTTGACAGTTGAAGATTTGGATGATGCATCAGATACCATGCACCTAATCCTGAGGACCCTTTTATTTTCTAATAACATTTATTTTACTTAAGTTTTACTTTTTTCTTTTCCTTTCACTTAATTTTGACAAGAATATTTTTCAACCTTTAGCCCATAGTTTTTTATGTTTGTGTTTGAAAGGTTCATGACCACATGCTAGAAGTATAAATAATTCCCCCACACTCTTGATTTAAGAATAAAACTGTTAAATCCATTACTTAAATTTCATCAATCAATTAGAAATAAATGTTCCACACCTATGGGCTTTCAGCTGCACTAATTCAATATGGTTTTATTTATTTAGTTAATGTTTTATTTTCCAAGAAAAAAGTATTTTTAATGTTTATTTACTTGGAGCAGAGAGAGAAAGGGAGAAAGAGAATCCCAAGCAGTCTCTGCACTGTCATTACAGAGCCTGATGTGGGGCTCTATCTCACGAGCTATGAGATCATGATCTGAGAATCAGCTGAGCAACCCAGCTTCTGCTATGTAGTTTGTTCATAACCCTTCCATGCTTATAGGATCATTTTGAAATTTTGATGACCCATTATTCAAATGGTTTTTTGTTGGCTATTGCTGATGATTTGGATATGGTTCTTTGTTGTTGTTGTTGTTATTGTTATTTCTTGATTTCAACTGATATTTGTAGTAAATACTTTTTTTATTAATGTTTTTTGTTTTGTTTTGTTTTGTTTTGTTTTTGAGAGAGAGAGAGAGAGAGAGAGAGAGAGAGACAGTGCAAGCAGGGGAAGGTCAGAGAGAGAGAGAGAGAGAGAGAGAGAGAGAGAGAGAGACATAGAATCTGAAACAGGCTCCAGGCTCTGAGCTGTCAGCACAGAGCCCAACACAGGGCTCGAACCCAGGAACCGTGAGATCATGACCTGAGCCAAAGCCGGACGCTTAACTGACTGAGCCACCCAGGCGCCCCCGTAGTAAATACTTTGATGAAGTGACCAGAAGAGTTTAAAATTCAGTCCTGTCTGTAAAATAACCATATCAAAAGCATACCCTCTAATCACCCTATGCACACAGCTTAGAGATGTGTAAGGTTCTCCCTAGCTGTTAGGATGCCCTGGGCTTGATGCCTCTTTTACAACCCCAGTTAGCCAGAAGTGTCATTTATTAGCATTGTTCTTTACCTAGAAGGTTTTTCTTTTGTTTTGTTTCATGTGTTTGTTTCTGTCTACTGAGTTATTTTTTGAAGTGCATTTTATAGCAATACTAAACTAATATTGAAGGAGGTTTTTAAAAAGAAAAATAACATGGTAACTCAACTTATCCAAATATATCAACTCATTTCATCTTTGTGTATTCTTTTCCAGCTTTGATACACACATATATGTATTTTTATAGAGTTGAAATCATAATGTATAAGAAATTTGAATCATACTTTTTTCACATAACATCATGCCATACATATTTTCTCATAACATTATCTACCCCTGATAATAATAATTCCAACAGCTCTTAATTTTCTTTCTGGATTTCTTACCACTTTTCAATTGTTGAACATTCATATTTTTTTGCAGTTTTTTTCCTACTATTTTCAGTGACTCCACAAATTGTCTCATCAAATACCTTGTTTCTTTTTTACAATTATTTCTTAAGGATAAGTCCCCAGGAATTAAATTTTTGGGTCAAAACACAATTTAAAAAATAGCTTATATGTCTTTGATACTTGCCATGTGCCAGGTTGTGAGTGGGACAGGCCTTTACCTGAATTTAATTTAATCTTCACAATAACTTCTTTGATAGCTACATGAGTATCTTTAGTGTACAGATAAAATAATTGTGGTAAATAACTAAATGGACATTGGAACCCTGCCACTCTGAAAATTAGAGACTGCAACTTGGAACCACTGTGTGAGTCTCACTTTCTGGAGTCTCATGTTGTGGATGTATTTTACCAAATTGCTTTTCTAAAGAGTTGTGTTCATTTGTAGTAGTTCTCCACCTTGTCCTGTCCATCCAAGCTGTTAATGAGAGTACAGAATCTGAGAGGCTTATGTATTTCCATCTCCCCTGCACCACTCTCCGCTCAGTTTTGTTAATTTAATAAAGGCAAAAGGTTACCTGTAGTTACTATTACAGAATTTTAGAGCTGGAAGGAAAGAAAGTCCTGGCATATAATTTTATTGATTAATAAATTGAAGTTCAGAGGAGTGAAGTAATTGTCCAAGATCAACCTAGGATCACTGATTTCCTGGGCCCATGCCCTTTGTAGTGTACTTTGCTGCCATCCAGCTATGTGTGTCTTTCTTCTGTTCTCTTTCTTCTTCTCACTTGATCCTTGCCCCCAGATACCAAATAAAAATTTTGCAGCATGAGCCCCAAAATAAAAGTTAAAAACTAAAATAAATCCAGTCTATAAGACTGAGTCAGCTTTATTTCCACTTAATTTTTATTGGGGAAGGGACAAGAGAAACAAAATCTAAAACAAAAATCCATGTTGTTTTGGAAAGGAAAGTGATTGATCTGACACTGGTATCATTGGTGAGAGTACTAATTCTGAGTATATGGCTCCAAATTACTAGTTTTTACATATCTTTTAAGCAATTCCAGATTGAGAAAAGTGTCAAATTTAATTGGCTTCCCACAATTCCTTGTTTTTGTTGGAGAAATGCCTTGTTCATAGTTAACAAGAGATTTACTAAGGCCTGTGGACTATAGAGAAATTTTCTTTCTGTATATAAGTGAATTTTATGTGTCTTCATGTTTATGCCAGCAAGTTTGAGGAGGAGGAGGAAAGGAGAGGGTAATTGAGCACTTAAGATGTGCCAGATTTGTGTTTAACATACCTTCACTTATATAATCACCAAACACAGGATATTATCATTCCCATTTTACAGATGAGGAAACTGAAACTCAGAGAAGCTGACTTTTTTAAGTTCACAACATGTAATTAAGAGGTGAGATAATACCTATGTGATTCCACTATGTTTTGTTTTTTCATTGAAGCTCATTTATATTTTTTTCTTAATTTCTTAGTATGAAAGTTGGGATAGTCAATTATAAGTATCATTTTTAATAGATGGAAAAAATATTTATCTTTTTCTGACTTTTTAACAAAGGTGATTTCTGAATAATGACTGACTAAGGTTATTGTGAGACAATTTCCGTAAGTATGAGGATGTAAATGTAAACATATTTCAAAGGAAAATAAAAGTAGAGATAACAGATTCTATTTATTAAATTTCTCTGAAGGCCAATAACAGTGTCCTGCTGGGCTTTCATTAGAACTTATCCTGGTGTGTGTGTGTGTGTGTGTGTGTGTGTGTGTGTGTGTGTGAGTGTGTGTTTGTGTGTTGGGTGGCCGCACACACACCCACACCCACGCACAGTGTGTTTAAAGCTTCAACTCTATTTATTAATTTTTGCATCTGGTCTTTTTGTGTGTTCACATTTTCATCTCAAATTGCTTTAATTATATTTTCCTGTGTCATATTGCTTTCACCAAGGCTTATATTTCCTGTTTTCCTAAGGGTACATTTGTACCAAATTTGCCAATTACTTATTTTTCATCTCTCCTCCATGCAGCTTTTCTTACTTTTTTCTTGGTAGGTTCTCTCTTTATGTCTTCAAGATTGCATAATTTCTGCCTCTCCTCCTTTTATGCTTTTTCTGTTAGTTTCTGGTCTGCCAAATTGCTTTTCTTCAAAGCTCATCCCCATGAATATTTTTTGGATTAATCCTATTTTACTTTTAAACTCCTTCCACACTTTGGATGCTTTCTTTCCTGACCCCACTACTTTCATGATGTCTCTCTGTCTGTTCTTGCATCTCATTTACTAGACTTGCTGATCCTGTGTTGTCTACATGGTTCACATTTTTCAAACCAGAAACATCTGCATGGGGAGAAGACACTAGTAATAAATAATTAAACTTAGCACTTTCAATGTCTTAGACCTCTTTACAAATCTTATTTATTTATTTCACACAACAGCAGAGCTAGTAAGTAATACCAATTTTTTCCCCACTGAAGAAATAAAGGGGGCTAATGACAAAGAAATTGAGGTAAATTGAGATCCATCCCTGGAATTTATGCAGTCCTTAAACTGATATTATGATTCCCAGCTTTGACCTGAAAAATTAACTTAGACTGTATATTTATATTCTAGAGAACATTAATTAGAGGTGATTATGTATATTTTGTGATACAGGAAAACTCATCACTTGATATCTTAATCATTTCAAATTTGTGGCTGTTTTGACTGTCAGCACTGAAGCATTTCTTTGTGGTATCTGTATAATTTTATAGAGGAACCAAAACCATAAGACTCTATTTGGCTTTCCTCAGAAAGCATAAGATTGAAAAGGATCTGACCATATTGTCTTTATATGGATATGACTAATTGCAAATGAGACCCATAATTTGGAAACTGTTTTTAAACAGTTAGTTATACTATTGTATCTTCCAATTTCCTGATTTATCCTATCATTCCTCTGCTTAAAAAAAAACCATTCTGGGGCACCTGGGTGACTCAGTTGGTTAAGCATCTGACTATTTTGGCTCAGGTCATGATCTTATGGTTTGTGAGTTTGAGCCCCATATTTGGCTCTGCACTGACAGCGTGGAGCCTGCTTGGTATTCTATCTCTCCTTCTCTGCTTGTGCTCTCTTTCTCCTTCTCAAAATACATAAACAGTAAAAAAAAAATTCTGGCTTATTCTGATTCCCTGCTGAATTAAGAAAGTATTCCAGAAGCCATACCTGGCTGGCTCTACATTAAATACATCACCTTTTCTTGTGCTTTTCTAGTCTTTTCAACTCTTTACTCTTTCATAATCTCTCTTTCTTATCCACTAATAAGTTTACTCATTTTCCTCTGTTCTCTTATGGTTTGCCTCCCCCACTCTCTGTTTATAACCTTTCCCTCCTTCCCTTCCCCCATGTCCTTCTGTTAAGTT
The DNA here is from genome assembly GCA_004023785.1 of Mungos mungo. Classification (NCBI taxonomy): domain Eukaryota; kingdom Metazoa; phylum Chordata; class Mammalia; order Carnivora; family Herpestidae; genus Mungos; species Mungos mungo. The sequence goes on along the minus strand of PISW01009214.1, from coordinate 41,639 downwards.
TAAGATCCACATATGAATGAAAACATATGATATCTATCTTTCTCTGATTGACTTATTTCACTTAGCATAATACCCTCCAGTTCCATCCATGTTGCTGTAAATGGCATGATTTCATTCTTTCTCATTGTCAAGTAGTATTCCATTGTATATATAAACCACATCTTCTTTATCCATTCATCAGTTGATGGACATTTGGGTTCTTTCCATAATTTGGCTATTGTTGAAAGCGCTTCTGTAAACATTGGGTACATGTGCCCCTATGCATCAGCACTCCTATATCCCTTCAGTAAATTCCTAGCAGGGTTATGGCTGGATCATAGGGGAGTTCTATTTTTAATTTTTTGAGGAACCTCCACACTGTTTTCCAGAGTTGCTGCACCAGTTTCATTTCCATCAACAACGTAAGAGGGTTTCAATTTCTCTACATCCTTGCCAGCATCTGTAGTCTCCTGATTTGTTCATTTTAGCCACTCTGACTAGTCTGAGGTGGTATATCAGTGTGGCTTTGATTTGTATTTCTCAGATGATGAGTGATGTTGAGCATCGTTTCATGTGTCTTTTGGCCATGTGGATGTCTTCTTTGGAAAAGTGTCTATTCATGTCTTCTGCCATTTCTTCACTGGATTATTTGTTTTTCAGATGTGGAGTTTGATGAGTTCTTGACAGATTTTCGATACTAGCCCCTTTTCCAATATGGCATTTGCAAATACCTTCTCCCATTCCACCAGTTGCCTTTTAGTCTTGTTGATTGTTTCCTTTGCAGTGCAGAAGCTTTTTATCTTGATGAGATCCCAGTAGTTCACTTTTGCTTTAAGTTCCCTTGTCTTCGGAGATGTGTTGCACAAGAGATCGCTCTGGCTAATGTCAAAGAGGTTGTTGCCTGCTTTCTCCTCTAGGGTTTTGATGGTTTCCTGTCTCACATTTAGGTCTTTCATCCATTTTGAGTTTATTTTTGTGTATGGTATAAGAAAGTGGTCCAGTTTCATTCTTATTCATGTTGCTGTCCAGTTCTACCAGCACCATTTGTTAAAGAGGATGTCTTTTTTTCCATTGGATACTCTTTCCTGCTTTGTCAAAGATCAGTTGGCCATACATTTGTGGGTCCAATTCTGAGTTCTCTATTCTATTCCATTGGTCCATGTGTCTGTTTTTGTGCCAATACCATACTGTCTTGATGGTGACAGTTTTGTAGTAGAGGCTAAAGTCTGGGATTGTGATGCCTCCTGCTTTGGTTTTCTTCTTCAATATTACTTTGACTACTCAGGGTCTTTTGTGGTTCCATACAAATTTTAGGATTGTTTGTTATAGATTTGAGAAGAATGCCAGTGCAATTTTGACTGAGACTGCATTGAATGTGTAGATTGCTTTGGGTAGTATTGACATTTTAATAGTGTTTATTCTTCCAATCTAAGAATACAGAATGGGTGAAGGACATTGAGGGAGGGCACTTGTTGGGATGAGCACTGGGTGTTGTATGGAGGCCAATTTGACAATAAATTATATTAAATAAATAAATTAATTTGATAAAAGTTTACTCATCAGGCCATTCTGGTATCTAGCACTAAGCCTGGAACAGATTAGGAATTTGGGTTCCTTAATTCTGTTGAGCAGGGGAACCTCACTATCCCTTGTAAGGAATCTTTTTATCTTCCTTCAAATCTTCCTAATTCTGTAGGAGCTTCCCCTACAGAAGTGCTCTTAGTAAACTTTGTATTCAAGTCATTAGCATGCATCTCTTCTGTGCCCTAATAGACCTTTAACTCCCTCTGCCAAAAATTGTGTTGCCATAGTGTTAGAGCATTATATAGAAAAAGTCCTCTGTAAACTTATGTGGGGTTTGGCATATGTGAAAATAATAAATCTTTATCAAATAAAGTCTACTAGATTAGATTGGCATGACTTTAATCTAAGTAAATGTGGGTTTACCTTATGTGTTTTGAATGTATCTATGTATATAATTCAAATATAGCATATACATAGAAAATATGAATATTTACAATATTTCTTCTCTAGTCTTATTTAAAAAGTCATGTGGCAGGAGATTTATGAATGAGTAATATAAGAACTCATGGCAAAAATAGTCTTAGGGGGACTAAGAACTCTTCTATAAACATCTTTATACAATTCTTTATTTTGTTTATCTTATATTGATGCCTGCCTCACAAGAAACTTTTCAGATTCTTTTCATCCCAAAGTTTTAACAAGAAACTCATAAACTGGTTATGCTTATGCTTTTTTTTTTTTTTTTTGCCGATACTATGGGTATGAAGAGTATGTTTATTTTTCTATAGTTAGTTTTTCATGTAAACTTTCAACACCTTTCAGGGTGTATGCTCTGTCTCCAGGTCTCACCATAGTCCCAGAGGTTAAAATAATTTGTATAGTTGAGTGGAAACATGGAAACAAAAATCTTAAAAACTACAGATAACCTTAATTTAATATATACTGCAGAAATGAATTGACATTTCCCAGTTTTCTGAGGCCTTAGCTCTGTCCATGCCAAAGTATATTTTTTGAGCCCTGGTTCTACATATATAGCTTATTTTTTTCCTAACAAATTAAGCATACAGTTCTAAGTGCTAGATTTCCTTTCTATAGGTTCCTTTATGTACTTCAAGACAGCCTGGCAACACTTCTACTCCTGCTCTGCAAACATTTTTACTTTTTTTAAAATTCCCAGCACCATCCCTTTTTTTCCCAGAGTACCCCTAAATCAGCTATTCATCATTTGTTCTTTTTGAAGTTATGGATGTAGATTTTAGCACCAATTGGAATCTCCTTACCATCTCCCCTTAATTCACTTGCTTTAAAGTGCCAGCAAACAATGTAGATTTTTATGAAGATTTCCTGAAGGAGCAAAGGAGAGAGTTTATATCACTTATTCCATAACCAGTATCTTCAGAATCCCTATTAGATATCTCTATTTTTAAAAACTTCTCCTGGGGCGCCTGGGTGGCAGTTGGGCATCCGACTTCGGCTCAGGTCATGATATCATGGTTTGTTGGTTTGAGCCCCACATTGGCTTTGTGCTGACCGCTAGCTCAGAGCCAGGAGCCTGCTTCAGATTCTGTGTCTCTTTCTCTCTCTGCCCCACTGTTCACGTCCGTCTCTCTCTGTCTCTCAGAAATAAATAAATGTAAAAAAAAAGATTAAAAATTGTTTTAAAGATTAAAAAACTAAAACTTCTTAGGCTTGCTACCATAAAGGATTTTCTTCTTTTATTTTTTTCCCATGCTTTCTTGGCTCCTTTCTTCACAGAATATCCATGAGAATTCTTAGTACCTTATCACTGTATTATGTAAAGTTATTGAGGGCAAATTTATGTATCTAAATCCATCACAGGGCTCAAAGAAAGCAAAAACCCTTAGTAATAGGATCTTTGTTGCTTAGGAGGCATGATCTTTTATTACTTGAGCAGTCTTAACTCCAAACGCTAAATGTAAAATATTTATTTCATTTAAGTTCTTTGCTTTCCCCAAAAGAAGCTGTCTTACCATTATCAACAGATAAGGGAATGAACATCTATATTGTATATATCTGTATTGTTATTACATCTATTTTTAGTAGGAGTGGCTTAAATTAACACATTTTGAAAAAATTCACTGGAAAAAGAAAGATGCACAGAAATATGCTACAACAGATTTTTTTCCAAAGTACTAGGTGCTGTGGAGGAATTCCTGTTGAAATTATTAAATAAGACAACATTTAGTAGGTGCAGTGTTTTGTTCATTGCTTTCTTATAAATTTTGTTAGGTAACAAACTAAAATAATATGAAAGACTTTAAAAAACAAGCATAATAGAACACTAATTCCAAATGAATTTTAATCCCTTTTAAGTACTTCTTAGAGATCAGACACATACTACAACAATGTTGTTATCAAGCTAAACATTTTTATCCAGGGAAATTAGCTTTCAGGCAATTATTTTAAGGTCTCATCAGAAGAAAATCAATTCCACTGTAATGTAATTAAGATTGATTTTTCTACTCCAAATGTAATTGGTAATTTAGTCACAAACTAAACTTACTTTACTAACTTGGCTCCAAATTGCTTTAGATTTACAACAGCAAATGTTTGTTTAAAATAATGTGTCACCGGCTCAGAAGGCAATACCAAGGAGAACCAGTGGTAGCAGATTTGGAATAAATAAATATGCCATTTCTTCAATACTTGTTGATGTTGGACAAATCATTTCCTCTGGGTCTCAGTTTTCTTTAGTTTATTGAAGGGGTGTCGTCCAGCTCAATCCTTCAGTGATTACAGTAGAAGATCGATAGCATATAAAAGCAACAACCTGAGGCAACTTGAGTTGGTGCTTCAAGACAGGGAGAAGAGAGAATGAATGTTTATCAGGAGTATGTTTTTAGTTTTTCTGTTTGTTTTGATGCTATAATTTAAATTTTAACTCTCTGGATTTGGAAAAAAAATTCCTGCAACTGACATTTTTTTCTTTTTTTAAAAATAGTTTATTGTCAAATTGGTTTTCATATAACACCCAGTGCTCTTCTCCACAAGTGCCCTCCTGCATTACCACCACCTCCCTTCCCCTCCCCCTAAACACTCGGTTCATTTTCAGTATTCAGTAGTCTCTCAGGTTTTGCATCCCTCTCTCTCCCCAACTCTCTTTCCCCCTTCCCCTCCCCATGGTCCTCCATTAGGTTTCTCCTGTTCTCCTGTTAGACCTATGAGTGCAAACATAAACTGGTAAACTGGTGCAGCCGCTCTGGAAAACAGTATGGAGGTTCCTCAGAAAACTATCCATAGAACTTCCCTATGACCCAGCAATAGCACTGCTGGGGATTTACCCAAGGGATACAGAAGTGCTGACACATAGGGACACATGTACCCCAATGTTCATAGCAGCAATGTCAGCAATAGCCAAAACATGGAAAGAGCCTAAATGTCCATCACCTGATGAATGCAACTGACATTTTTAAAAAAAGTTTGTTTGTTTAGAGCTGGGGAGGAGCAGAGAGAGAGTAAGAATCCCAAGTAGGCTCCATGCTACCAGCACAGAGTCTGATGCGAGGCTCAAACCCATGAACTATGAGATTATGATATGAGCTGAAATCTAGAGTGGGATGCTTAACTGACTGAGCCATTCAGGCACCTCGTCTTATAACTGACATTTTATTAGGAGGAGCATGTCTGGAGAGTAGAGCTAAGAATAGGTGTTATATTATCTAAAAGGCTATCTGTAAGGAATGAATTACCTGGTGAATAAATGGTTAATTGTGAATTTGAGTGAAAGTGAAGTAGAACCCAGGAATCCAGTGTTATCCCTTTTTGTTAAACTGCCTTTCAGTGATCAGAACCCAAAGTTGGATGTATAACCTGTTTATTTATTATTATTATTTTAAAGTTTGTATTTTTATTTATTTTGAGAGAGAGAGAGTGCAAGTGGGGAGGGGCAGAGAGAGAGGGAAACAGAATCCCAAGTAGGCTCCACTCTGTCAGCACAGAGCCTGACTCAGGGCTTGAATTCATGAACTGTGATCTCATGACCTGAGCCCAACCACCTACGTGCCCTTGGATGTATAATTTAATTGACAGCCAAAGTAGATGAGATGCCCTCATTGTCAGAAGGATGTACCGCCATGAAGATGAGGAACTGGCTTTCAGAATACCAGTTAAGCAGCAGCCAGGGCTAAAGCTATAGTGTCTCCAGAGAAACCCTCTCAAAAGAGTAAAGCAGTGGAAAAAATACAGGCTTTAGAGTCTGATCTGATCTAAGTTTACATTGTGGCCCTGCCACTTGAGTTCAGTGACCTTAGGAAAGTGAACTCACTGCTTCCAACTTCAACTTCCATATTCATATGATGGTAATAATTCTACCTACTTGGCAGTATTGTTGTCATGAGAAAGTGTATGCAAAACATAAATGCTCAATTAATGGGATTTTGAGTAGATACCTGGTATATTCTTTGAGACTTACGAAAATATAATTCTAATCTGTATGCCCCCACTAGTGGTCAAGGGCAGGAGAGACATAATCCTTTGGCTACATCTCAGCATAGTTACATGGTAAGCAATTAGGAACTATACCCAAATGAAGTTTTTAGACCTCCCACAGCAGGGCTATACAAAACCAGATACTTTTTCACCTTGCATTCACAAACGTATGGTATTACTAGGTCTTGGTCTTAAAATAAAAAGCCTATGTTCTTTTTAGTTAAAATAACTTAGAGTCTTAGGCATGTTGGAATAATTTAATAGTATATAATGTTATTCATAATTTAATGACTTTTACTAGCAAATGTTTCCAAGTTATGATAATTCTGTTGTATAATTATATTCTTTAAATTTTTGCCATTTTAACCATTTTTATTTTCTTTTTTAATTGTAGTTGGAATGTTGTACTATGTCATATATGTTATATACATATATACATATATATTAAATCAGTTTCTGGTGTGCAATATGATGACTCAACAATTATATACATTATGAAATGCTTACCATATAACTGTAGTTAGCATCTGTAACTGTAGAGAGTTATTACAATATCATTGACTGTATTCCCTATGCTGTACTTTTCATACCCTGTGACTTACTTATTTTAGAATGGGAAGTTAGTATCTTTTCATCCCCTTCACGTATTTCACCTGTCAATCCACTTCTTTCTCCTCTGACAGCCACCACTTTGTTTTCTGTGTTTATGAGTCTGTTTCTGTTTTTTGTTTGTTCATTTGTTCTGTTTTTTTTAATATTCCACATATAAGTGAAATCATATGGTATTTATCTTTCTCTGTTTGACTTATTTTTCTTAGCATAATACCCTCTAGGTCCATCCATGCTGTTGCAAATGGCAAGATGTCATTATTTTTTATGGCTGAATAATATTTTATTGTATATGTATGCCACATCCTTTTATCCATTTATCTATCAGTGGACATTTGTCTTGGCTATTGTAAATAATGTCTCACTAAACATAAGGGTGCATATATCTTTTCAGATTAGTGTTTTCATTTCATTTGGGTACATATCCAGAAGTGGGATTACTATATCATATGGTATTTCCAGTTTTAGTATTTTTTCATTTTAATTCTAAAGAGGTGGTGTATTTATGTATGTATGTATTTATGTTTAGTTTCAAGTTTTATTTAAATTCCAATTAGCTAGAATACAGTGTAATGTTAGTTTCAGGTGTAGAGTTTAGTGGTTCACCACTTACGTACAACATCCAATGCTCATCACAACCAGTGCCCTCCTTAATATCCATCACCCATTTAACCCATCCTCCTGTCCCCCTCCTCTCTGGTAACCAGGACTTCATTCTCTATAGTTAAGAGTTGTTTAGTTTGTCTCTCTAGCTCTTGTTTTCTTGCATGTTGTTTTGTTTCTTAAGTTCCACATAGGAGTTAAATCATATGGTTTTTTTTCTTTCTCTGACTTATTTCACTTAGTCTCATACTCTAGCTCTATCCATGTCCTTGCAAATGGCAAGATTTCATCCTTTTTAATGACTGGATAATATTCCATTATATATATTTATATTTATATTTATATATCTCATAATATAACCATGAGATCATGACCTGAGCCAAAATCAAGAGTTGGTCACTTAACCACTTGAGGCACTCAGGTGCTCCTGTTAGTGGTTTTTGATTTGTGGTTACCATTAAGTTTTTAAATAACTTCTCCATAGAGCAGTCTATATTAAGTTGATGGTTAAGTGTGAATCCATTCTTTTCTCCTCTCCTCCCCATGTTGTAGGTATATGTTTTTGTATTTTATATCCTGTTTGTGTGAGTTCCTTGACTGATTTTTTTTACAGAATTATTTATTTTTATTTCTTTTGTGTTTCATACCTTCATACTGTCAATTTCAGTGTCTCCTTTCCACTCAAAGAGTTCCTTTCAATATTTCTGGTAGGACTGGTTCAGGGGCCATGAACTCCTTTAGTTTTTGTTTGTGTGGGAAACACTTTATCTCTCCTTCTATTCTGGATGATAGCCTTGCTGGATAGAATATTCTTGGCTGCAGATTTTTCCCATTCAGCATTTCTAATGTTTAATGCCACTCTTTTCAGACTTGCAAAGTTTCTGTCGAAAAAGTAAGGGTTTTCTTTTGTAAGTGGCTAACTTCCTTTGTCTTACTACTTGTAAGATTGTTTTCTTTAATTATACTATATTTTGATGTGGAGTTACTTTTGTTGATTTGATGGGAGTTCTCTGTATCTCCTAGATGTGTATGTCTGTTTCCTTCCCCAGATTAGGAAAGTTTTCAGCTATTATTTCTTCAAATAAATTTTTTTGCCTACTTTTGTCTCTCCTGGGACTCCTATAATATGAATGTTATTACATTTGGTGGAGTCACCAAATGAGTCTATTCTCATTTTGTATAATTCTTCTTTCTCTCTTTTAAGTTTCTTTCATTGCCTTCCATTATTTTTTCTTCTAGGTCATTAATTCATTCCTCTGCTTCTTCCAGCCTACTGTTCATTGCATCAGGTTTGTTTCTAATCTCATTTATTGCACTCCTTATGTCTCTCTTTTTAAATTTTTTTTTAACATTTATTTAGTTTTGAGAGACAGAGAGACAGAGCGTGAGCAGAGAGAGAGAGAGAGAGAGAGACAGACAGACAGACAGACAGACAGAATCCGAAGTAGACTCCAGGCTAACAGCCCCGAGCCTGACACAGGGCTCAAACTCATAAACCACAAGATCATGACCTGAGCCGAAGTTGGCCACTTAACCAACTGAGCCACCCAGACGCCCCTCCTTATCTCTTTTTGATTCTTTTTCAACTCTTTTATTTTTGTGGTAAGGGTATCACTGATATTTTCCATGATTTTCTCAAGTCCAGTGAGTATCCTAATGATTGTTGTTTCAAATTGTCCATCAGACATGTTACTTCTATCTGTTTGGCTTAGATTTCTGGTTATTGTCTTATCTTCTTTCATTTGGGAGAAGTTCCTCTGTCTTCTCCTTTTGTCTAAGCCTCTGCATGCTTCTCTGTGTTAGAAAATACAGTTATGTCTGCTGCTCCTAAAAGTAATGGTCATATGAATATGAGGTCATGTAGTGCCCAGGAGTGCTTCAGGAAGTGTCTTTGGTGTGTGCAGTGTGCACTCTGCTGGTATGTTCTGGCTGATCCATCCTTCAAGTCCATCATCTGCAGAAGCTCTCCTTGCCTGCTGTGGGCAATTTTTGGTCCCTGACCTGAATATGGCGAGTTTTAACTAGGTGTGCCATGGTCTTCTTGTGAAATAAAGCCTGTCACCACCTCCATCAGAACTGGGGCCCTGCAAAACTCTGTGTTTGAGAGATATGATATGCTTATCTTTTGGTAGAGGGGCCTGTCATGCTGGGACTGAGGTAGACATGACTGAGAAGGGCAGTTCCCCCAGAGTGCAGGGGGAGGGGCTTAATGTAAGCAAGTCAGGCAGCCAGTGTCTGTGCTGTGCTGCTTCCTGCAGTTGGCTCTGTGTTTGTGCTGAGGAGCATGGGAGGAAACGGTGCCAGCCAGCTTCTTTGTTCTTGGAGAGGTCTCTCCCTGAATGCTGTCTCTCAGGGGCATGCTCTGAGAAGAACAAATGATCTTCCCACTGTATACCCGAGGGGCTCTTCAGGTTATTCTTTCCTTCCTGGATGCCCCCAGGTTGCTTTCTTGCCTTGTCTTCCAGAGCAGTGCAGTACCTTCCGGGCTCTCTTCCAGCCAAGCCTGATTACCTTTAAAACTCCAGACTGTAAGCCCTGCTAGTTATAAGAACTCATGAAATTCAGCCCCTCTCATTTTCCATATGACAAAACATATTTCTTGTGTGTGTGTCTGTACTCCTCTCTCTCTCTTACCCTTCTCCACGACCACGGCTCCCTTCCCTCCCCAGAAGCCAGGCTCTGTTTCTCCTCTCAACCACATTTCCACACTTCTTACCTTTTTCAGGTTTGCCTCTTCTCTTTTAGTTGTGGAGCTTGTTCTGTCAGCCTTCAGTTCAATGTCTCGGGTATTTAGGATGACTTGATAGTTACCTAGTTGTATTCATGGGATGAGGTGAGCCTAGGGTCCTCCTACTCCACTGCTATCTTTCTGTCTCGTGCTATTATTTCTTCAAATAAAATTTCTGCCCCATTTTCTCTCTCTTCTCCTTGCAGGATCCCTATAATGTGCATGTTATTATGTTTGGGTTGCTGAGTTACCTGTGTCTATTCTCAGTTTACATATTTTTTCTCTCATATGCTCAGCCTGATTACTTTCCATTACTCTTTCCCCAGGTCTCTGATTTATTCTTCTGCTTTCTCTAGTTTTCTATTTATTCCATCTAGTGTAGGGTCTAATTCTGTTTACTGTGTTCTTCCTCTCTGATTGATCTTTTCTATCTCTTTGTTAAGGGTCTCACCTATATCCCCATCTCTTTTCTCAAGTTCAGTATCTTTATGAATGATTACTTTTTTGTCCATCACCATATTACTTATTTCTGTTTGACTTAGGTCTCTGGCTGTGATTTTCTCCTGTTCTTTCATTTGTGACATATCCCTCTGTCTCCTCATTTTGTCTGACTCTCTTCTATTTCTCTGTGTTAGGAAGTCAGCTGTGTTTTTTGCTCTTGAAAGTAGTGACCTCATGTAGAAAAGGTCCTACAGTGCCCTGCAGTGCAATGTCCCCTGATTGCCAGAATCTAGTGCTTCTGTGGTGCCTGTTATGTGTGTTATATGCAGTCTACTGTAATGGCTAAGGCACTTTTGCCTTCAACCTAGTCATCTGCTGTGGCTCTCTTGCTGTTGTTGACAGTGTTTGGTCCCTGTGTAGTTAGTGGACCAGTCTGGGGCTGCCTTGGGCTTGAGTCATTGAAGGTGTTGTCCAGAGTTGCTGTAGCCTTTTTTGGTAGGTTGGGCCTGCAATCAGACCAACTGTCTGCCCCCAACCTACACCTGGGGTTGCAGTCTGGCTGGTGTATGTGATGATCTTTCCCTCTTCCCAGAGCAGGACTCACTTTGGATAAGTGTTGGCCCTTGTTTGAGCTGTTTGTATACTATCAGGCTTGTGGCCCAGGTTTGAATGGGCTTTGGCCAAGAGAATATTTGGAGGGAGTAGATCTGCAGCATGTATGGGGTAGGAGAGGCAGTGGTGTTAGCAACGTTTGCGTGCGTCAGATCCTCTATGGTAGGGGCCCTGTAGTGCCAGGACTGAGGCTGGCCTGTTTGGAAGGGACAAATCCACAGAAGCCGGTGTATGGGGGTAGCAATTGGGAAGGCAGTGGAGGTGTTGGGGCACAGTGTAAGAAGTTAGGTAGTGAATGTTGGCCCTGCACTGTTTCCTGCAGATGGCCATGTGTTTACTGGGGGATGAGGAAGGAAAATTGTACTTACTAGCTCCTTTTTTTCCCGGAGGAGTCTCCTGGTGATGGTAAGGGTGACCTTTGTCCCTATGGTACATACTATGAGATTAGTAGATAGTTCTCCTTTCCATTTGCCCCAAGCATTTTTTAAACTACTTTTTTTAATGCTGTATCACTGCAGGCTGTGTTTTGTGCTGTCTCTTTAACGGTAGAGACTTAGTTTCCTCTCACCCACCTATCTTTCCCAGAGCCAAATATGCTTGAGTTTTAAAATTCTAGTCCCACTGATTATAAGAACTTTTGAAATTTTCCTCTCTGGTTTTCAAAGCCAAATGTTATGAGAATTCTTTCCTATGTGGGCTTCCCAGTGTGATAGTCTATTTCTCTCTCTTCTCAACACTTTCAGGTCCCTCCCTCCCAGGGACAGTTGCACATTCTGTTTAGGTCCTCACTGCATCCCTGCCCTTCCTACACTTCCATGTGATCTCTTTTCTACATTTAGTTGTGTTTGTTCTGCCACTCTTTGGGTCATTTTCTGGGTTATTTACATAGATGTGAGTATTATCTAGTTGTATCCATGGGACAGGGTGAGCTTAGGGTCCTCCTACTCTACCATCTTCCTAGCAATCACATAATTATATTTTAATAGCATTGTTTTGTTTTCTATTTGTATCTGTGTTTCTAGAGCAGTATATTATAGTGGTTAGGCAGATATGCTTTGTAGTGTCTTGGCCTGGTTTACTGCTACCTACTGGCTGTGAGGTCTCTGATATGCTACTTAACTTCTCTGTATCTCTTTGCTCTCAAATATATATGAATCTAATGAAGGTGCTTACTTCATGGGGTTCACGTGAAGCTCAAAAGAGTTAACACATGTAAAACACTTAAAATAATACCAGGCACTAGTTAGTGAACACTCAATAAATGTTAGCTATTATATTTATTTTTTGGCAAGTGATAGTAGATTTCTATTATAGTAGGAAATTAATTTTATGTTAAAATAAAATTTGGAAAGTAAAGAAGTGATCAATATAGAGAAAATATTAAGTAAATACTAGTGTAAATAGTAGGAGACTATAGCTAAAATTATGAAGGTGGATGAACAAACTTTGGAAAGAGTATGCTAGGGTATTAGTTATAAGTGAGTTAACTAGTTCTGGTAGAAACACCAAGAGACAGGTCCTCCCAAATCATATGATCCATGGAACTACTTTGTGATCATAACATATAGCCTGGTACTTAGCAAGAACTCCATAGGTATTTTTTGAGTAATGATTACAGATAACTAGTACACAGACTAGTAGTAGAATGTCCTTGGTTAAAATTCATCTTTTCTTTTTTACTTTTTGAGGGAAATATTGAGACTATTTTCAGCCACCTTATAGCCCATCTGTAAGCAGACTAGGGATTGATTTTTCTGGTTGTTTTTATAATAAAATGGCAACTTTGCCAGCTGTACATTAATTTTTAAAACATATGGATTTTCTTGCAAGCAATAGCCATAGCATATCTTTACCACAGGCTCTATCTAGAGCTTTGTCCTGAAACCGTTGCCCCAGTCCAAGCTAAGATCATTAAGGATTGAAGACGATGGGCTAAAGGACATGCTTGCTCACTCTACATTTTTATGAACTCTAAGTCTGTTCTCAGACCAGATAAAACTAACAGATGAATACTTATCTGAATCTCAATACTTATTATCCTGAATACATGCTTTCATTGAGGTTTTGTTGTTGTAGTCATACCTCTGGAGTTAATTGGACATGGCTTTATTATAGGGAATACGATTGAATATTTTATAAAAACCATTCCCCAAAACATTATTTCATTGTGAAATATCTATTACCTAAGAGTCTATTGTATAAAATCCCTTTAAAAGATGAATTAGCATCCTTCCTTTGATTATAAAATAAAATTTATTTGGTAGACCCATTGAATTTCCTTTTTACTTTTAAGTGATGGGAGGCTTGGAACTAAAGTTGATGTTCTTTCACAGAAACATAGGTTAGTCTAGATTTTTAAGTAACTACATGCTTCCTATCACTATAACTTTGATTTAAAATTTTTATTTTAATAAAATATTTTGTAGTATCTTTTATTATAAACCATCTATATTTCTATTTAGAATTAGAAAGTACTAGGAGGCAGTTTAGTGATAAAATGTTCAAATTGTCTGTGTTCAGATCCTGGCTTCATTGTGTTCCAGCTGTGTTATCTTGACAGTTCACTTAATCTTTTTTTTGCCTCATTTTCTCATTGGTTAAATAGGAATAATAATAGACACCATCTCCTAAGGTTTGTTGACATGATTAAATCATTTGGTGTAGTGCCTGGCAAATCGTAACTGAAAACAAATGCTAACTGTCTTTCATAAGTAGGAAATGCGATAAGTTAAATAAGTAGCATTTATCATTATGAAAAATAAACTGACAAAGAATTGAAATAGTTAAAAATTAAATGTGCATTTTTTTTCACTTACAAAACCAGTGTACCCAGTTATTTGTAGGATTGTGATTTGTCAAGGTGGATATGCAATGAGTGAGGATATTTTGGAGATAATTTTCAACTTTTAATTTATTGTGTTCCACAATGTTCATGTTCCACATGTTGCTCTGGGCCCTGATGATTCAGAAATAAAGTCTTAAACTAATGGAAATTAACATCTAGACTTAAGAAGGTATCAAGGGAAGAAGGCTAGTTTCAGAGGTGATACAGAATCTAAACCACAGAGAATGATAATAATAGTAATTACAGAGGGGCACCTGGGTGGCTCAGTCGGTAAAGCGTCTGACTTTGGCTCAGGTCATGATCTCACATTGGGCTCTCTGCTGACCGCTTAGAGCCTGGAGCCTGCTTCAGATTCTGTGTCTCCCTCTCTCTCTGCCCTTCCGCTGCTCACTCTCTGTCTCAAAAATAAATAAGCATTAAAAAAAATAATTACAGAGCAAAGTGTTTGAGTTCTAAACTTTAAAATTGACCCAAAACATTCACTTCCAGCCAAAATCATTTAATCAGTCACCAGAATTATGCTCTTGACTTAAACAACTAAAAATCTGGACAAAATATAGATAGGTTTCAGATCTTAGACAACAGGCAGTACAGGAAGAGACTGTGATCACTGAGAAAAAGGAAACAAATGTCTCCAACTTAATGCCTGGAAGTAGTTTTTAGGTGACAGCTCATGATGCTATAGGATTGTATAGTAAAGGAATCTATTTTTTTTCTACAAAGAATAGAAGATCTTCTTGAGGAAGTGATATTTATTCTGAGACCTAAAAATTAATTTATTTATTAAACAAATATTTATAGAGAATCTATCCCATGTATACATTGTTCTAGCTGTTAGGGTGGCAGTGCTGAACAAGATAAGTAATTTGCTATCATAGACTTTATTCCCTGGTGGATGAATAAGAGATAAGCAAGTCAAAGTGGTTAGGGGTTATGAACTGTCCCAGACTGAAAAGAGAGAAGGTTTAATGATTGAGAAGTGAGAGAGGTGCATCTGAAAGATTAAACATTTATGTGGGTTATAATGAAAAATAGAAGGATTTGACAGGTAAGAAAGCTAGGATTGTGATGGAGAATGATGCAGGGATCAGAGGATGCAGAGGACTATGGGCCATTTTAAGAATGATGTTTTATCCCAGCAATAGTAGGAAACCACTGATGTTTTTTAACCAAAGAAGAAATGGAATTAGTTTTATATTATTAAAAGATCATCGTGCTTTAAGTCAAGAATGAATTAGAATGGGCAAGTGGAAGGAAGATCAATTAGGAGGCTAAGGCAGATGCCCCAGTGAATGGTTATGGAGACTGATTACAGTATGACAGTGGGAAGGAAAGAGGTAGACAAGTGACATAGATGTGTGGGAGAGAGGAAAGGAGAGAGAGAAGTGAGGGATGACTTCCCTGTTTCTGTCTTAGCAACTTGAAGAATGATGTTCTTTACTAAAGAGACCATTCTGAACAATAAACATGTTTGGGGGAAGGCAAGATAAGTTCATCTTTGGACATACTGCATCTCAGATGCCTATGGAATATCCATGGTAGTGAATACACAGATCTAGAGTTTGGGTGCTTTCAAGATACGGGAGGCTTCTGCATGTAGATAGTAATAGAAGTTATGAATGTTGGTGAAAGTAGCCCATCCCCCATGATGTGCCTGAGCATTTTCTGTTTGTTTTTGTTTTTGTTCCTATTTACTTCTCTGTATGCTTAGTAGTTTTAAGGTGTTCCACAAACATCTGTGTTCTTTGTCTTTAATTTCCTTTAGAGTACTTCTACTTCCTAGCTTCTGGTATAAGCTTTTGCAAAGCTTTTATACGTAGTGCATGCACTGTGAACATTTTAAATAGAGAAATCATGATTAATTTTTCCTGTTCCAACCTGTTACTGGTAAGGACTGACTTGTATCTCTAACAGGTATATCATTCTACATTTGAGGCAATAGATTTCTTAGGAATTACAGGAATTTTGAAGGATTTTTTTCTTCTACCATGATGTGTATCCTGGCAAAACAAATATGCATTCCCTTATTGATTCAGGCAGCCAGGAATGTAGAGCTCTGGGAAATCCCTAAAGTAATGAGCTCTGCAGTGTAAAGACCCATATGAATCATTTTCAGGAACAAGTTGATTGAGCTTGTCCCCAAATTGGCAATGGCTTTATGGAGCAAACATCTGTGGCCTTGGTGGAACTCAAGAAAATAGACTTACAGCTTACAATTTTTGAGTTAATAGTGGGGGACAATTGTAGCTCTGTGTGTGTGTGTGTGTGTGTGTGTGTGTGTGTGTGTGTGTAAGATGCATTTCTGCAGAATTCTATTATTCTATTCCAACAGGGAACATGAGTTTTACATTACGGTTGTTTGCCTTTCTGTGCCTGATTTTGCCTTCAGTCTTCCTCTTGCTGAAGCTGCAGTGCTGGTCTACTCTGATGTTTCTTCAGTGCAGCTGGAGGCATGTCTTTTGGCAAGGTTCTGTGTTTATTATAAGCTCTGTGATGTGCAAAAGTAAATTTCTTCTTTAACTTTCTCTTTAAATACTTAGAATTATGAATGTGGTTTTAATTAAGGATTTCAAATAGAAACATTTCCTTTTTCTTAGGACAGTTTTCAGTTAGAATATTTTAAGGTTTTGAGAAATACCAGATCCCCAACTCACAAAGTGCAAAAAAAAAAAACCCTCAATCATCAGTTGCTTTAAGCTGCTATGGTGTGGCTAAGGTTGTAGGGCATGGATTTGGGTCACAGTCACAACTGAGTAACTCTTTTTTGACCCTATACATGTCTACAATCAACTGTCAGATTTGGAAAATCTTCCCTACATAATGTGGTGAGTATTTTTCCTTTATACAGACTTAATGCTTGTTAGGCTCAGGTCTTATTCTAGGCCTGGCTTTTCAGATCAGATACTGTTTTTTCTTCTTATAGGCTTATGATCTTGGCAAGTCAATTAACTTTTGTGCACTGTGAACTTTGTGTTCTGCTCTTACCAGATACAAAGTGAATATTCAAAATTAAATGATTCTGTATGCTGTACTTCATGTTGATTATTAATCAATCAACCAATCAGTATCTATCTGTCTATCTGTCATCAGTATGCTTGTAATTCCATGGAAACAAGTCTGCAGAGATATTATAGAACCTGAGAAACAATTGTTACCTCTAAGGGTTGGCTAGAGGTAACAGGTAGACTTATTTTTTCACTATATATCCTTTTGTACCATTGCCCTTTTTTCACATTCAAGTATCACTTTTTTAAAAACATCAAAGCAAAATCAATATGAATAAAAGCTCCTATCTTGTGAATTGTGAGAAATATTTTTTATTCTTAGAGTTTGCCACTTCGGATATTCTTAGGATTGCCTTGCCAGTTCTAAGTGGTCCATCTTGTTTACTGTCATTAGAAAGTCTACAATGCCAAGAAAGGATTTGTACTCTACTGTTGTTGCTACTCTCTCTATTCCAAGTGTTTCTCCTTTATTCGAGGACAGCTTGTAGGACCCATTAGTTCCTGCCCAGAAACAGCTTTGTTTGCTTCCAGATTTGGGCCTCCACCCTTCTCTCCCCACAGTCTCATGGCCTCAGCACAGGCTGTGAGCAGCTGCTCAGGAAGAACACAAAGAGAATGATGAAGTCATAGAATTGCTAGTGTTTTCAGGAGGTCTACTCTTGCAGGAAGCTGTCAGCTCTGTTTTTATGGGTAGGGATTCCACAGCTTCCCTGGGTAGATACAATCCAGTTGAGTCTGTCTTTCTTGTGTCTTCAGTAAAACATTTCTCCAATGACTTGTATGAAAATAGAGAGTGTATGTATGCCATGAAGGTGATAAAATGAGGTACAAAATACATCTGAATAGGCTTCAACTAAACTAGATATAGCAAGATGGATTTAAATGTACATCTTGCTAAATGGTTTATCACTTAATGGGAAGAGATGTTTGAGCATCAGTCTGAATAAAAGAGAAACAGATTTCAGGTGAAAGTGATGGGCTACCAAAAATGTTAATGATTAGGCTGGCATAAAATAAGAAAAGTACCTAGGATGAGAACTATGATAATGTCTTCTATCAGACCACATATAAGTTGTTGCTTTCTGCACCAACATCTTATTTTTGAGAGGGACAGTAACAAATTGCATTTGTAGGAGAGTAACAAAAATGGAATCTGAATCATTGTGATAATGTTTAATTGTGATAACTAACATTTGTTTACCAGTTTCTCTATATCCAACATTCTGTTAAGAGCTTATATTAGTTTTTGCTACATGACTGTGGCAGATTGGATTATTGTTTCATAAATATGCATTTCTCCCTCTCCCCAAATCCATTAGAAGAATAAATTTGCTTCCCTTCCTCTTGATTTTGAGCATAGGTACTTGATTTCCTTTGACCAGTGATTAGCTAGTAGATGTGACAGGCAAAAGCCCAGCTTTTTTTTTTTACATGGGTTTTCTTTATTGGGTTTGCCCTCTTTACATTCCTGCTTCATACCATGAGATGAACATGTCTTGGGTAGGTGCTGGTCTGAAGAAGATAGGACATATATGTAACAGACTCAGACCCAGTCTGCAGCTTTTGGAAGAAATCGCAGCCAAGACCAGCATGAACTCCAGTCAACTTTACAGACAAGAGAGCTAGAAATAAATGCTTATTGTTGTACACTGTTGAGTTTTGATGTGATTTGTTATGCAGCATTATTGTGGCAATACTTGATCAATATTGTAACAGACAACCTCAAAGTCTCAATGGATTACACTAAAACATTTTTTTCTCCCTTAAAAGTCTATGATTCAGCTGTGGCTCTACTGAACTTGGCTTAGCTTCGAACTGCAGGTTGGGTTCAAGTCAGTTGTGTATAGTTTATTTTCCTTGGTCCAGGGACTCCCTGGGGCATATTCTTCTTATGGAAGATCATCACAGCCCAAGAAAGCAAGCAAATCATACAATCATGTCTAAAGTTCTGATGATCCACTTCTGCTAATGTTACATTGGCTAAAGGAAATCATTTGGCTAAACCCATTGTCACTGGGGCAGGGAAGTATGCTCCACCCACAGTGGTAGTCTCTGCATACATGGAAAAGAGCATGAATGTATACTTCTAACACAGGGAGAAAGGGTATAAAATTTAGGAACAATGATTGTCCAATCTACCCTAGTGCTCGACACAGAATTTATTTTAATCTTTATGAAAATGCCATTCCTATTTATCTTTCCCAGATGGAGGAAACTGAGATACAGAGATTGTATTAAGTATCCAAATGTCACATAGTCAACAGGTTGTGGCTATGGGGTTTGAACGTTTGATGATGCCAAAGAATGTATTCCTTACCACTATGACTTACCTCCTTCCAAATATGTCATATAAGCAATGTCTAAAGAATTAGAGCTGCTTTGCTTGGAGAGGAGAATCCATGTGTTCACCATCTTCCTAACTCTGAAGAGTTATCATATGGAATAGAGAGATAAGATACATTTTATGTGTTTCAAAATCCTTGGTAAGGATAGTGGGTGGAGAGATCAAAAGGATATAAATTTTGGCACAATTAAATCCTTTTTAACAGTCAAAAGATCTCTAAGACAGAATGCATCCAAGCAAATACCTAGGTGACCATTGGCATGGAAGTTATACAGAAGATCCCAGTATCATATGGAGAATCAGGCTAGCTTGATTGAGAGGGGATTGGAACTTTAAGGGTACTTTCAGCCAAAAAAAATTCTGTGATCCTATGGAAATGTAAATTGCTCTACAAGTAGATACTAATTCTCAGTTAATAAAAATTTAGCCAATAGTAATAAAGCAGATATTTCTGATGTTTAAAATGGCTAGACATTTTTTTAGAGCTAGCTAATAATTAAGTTCTTATGTCATGCTCTGAGTCGGTTATGTCCCATTCCATAATGTTCCAGGTGTGTGCAACAGATAACTTAGACATAGGTTATTTATGACAGTGAGTTATAAAGATAATTCGTTGAATTTCAATTCGTTTAAGTCACTAACTTACCTTTTTCTCTCACTCTGGAGCTAAGGTTCCTCATACATTATGTAAAATGGGTGGTGTTAAGCTAGATATTCTTTAAAGACTTTAATCTTGCCTCTGATAGTTTGTGATTCTACATATGAAGTATTAAGAATTTATGGATTATTATTTTGCTTATTTTAAAACTAAAAGTAATTTGGCGCATCCAGAATTTACACTGCTGTTCTTTTTTTTTTTAATAGCCCTATCTATACCCAGGCATCTAAGAGAACATCAAATATGCGAAGCAGAATATGATTATCTGTCTTTCTAGGCAGTACATGAGGATCTATCTTTTCTGCTCATTTCTCGTTTCCATTGGATTTTGTGACAAAGTTTTTCTTTTCTTTTCTTTTCAATTTTTAATGTTTATTTTTTGAGAGAGAGAGAATGAGAGGGAGAATGAACAGTGGAGGGGCAGAGAGAGGGAGACACAGAATCCAAAGCAGGCCCCAGGCTCTGAGCTGTCAGCACAGAGCCTGATGTGGGGCTCAAACTCTCGAACCATGAGATCATGACCTGAGCTGAAGTCAGATGCTTAACTGACTGAGCCACCCAGGTGCCCCCAAAGTTTTTATTTTAGAGTTGATAATTAAAATGAAAAACTCATAAGAAAAATAGCATTTAATGTCTCTACTATCTGCTTCAACTTTAAAAGAATACTTTTTAACAATAAAATATGCTAAAATATATCCACAGCAAGTTATAAATTTTCATGGAATTCTTGCCCAGCAAAATGTTCTGTGATGTGATTAACTGTAATTTGTTGACAGGGTCACATACTAATGTCCTCCTAGGTTGATTTCATATGACCTTTCCACCTTTGCAGTTTCTTATATATGTGTATAGCAAAGGCTGTCAGCTGAAAGTCAGAGGATGTCAGAGACATATATAATTATTTCATATATATATATATATATGCTTTATGGCATCATATATATATATATGCTTTATGGCATCAAAAGCACCATCTTACACTTTATATTTCAGGAGGGAGTTCAAGGGACCAGCCAGTGTAATATTTGAACCTTTTTTTTCTGCTGAATACATTGGTTAGAGTAGAAATATAAGTTTCTTTGCACAAATGTGTCTTGCTATGCTTAAATGGCATAGTCTATCACAATAATGTTCTTGTTATAACAAATTATGACAGGGATAGTTTCCTGAAGTATTTGTATATTTAAAATTATATAATTAATGATATAGCTTCCCATAGAAATAAATATGAAGCCTTGTAACCATTGTAGAAGATTTTTGGCTTTAATGATGCTTTTTATTCTCCTAATCTTATCTCAACATAGTGGAAGTAACTCAGGAGAAATTGCATTTTCCTGAATTAGCAGCGTGACAGATTGTGGTGGTTCTCAAGCATTCTGTATGCCATTTTATTAGATCTAATTTTCTTAATTAGGAGTTTCACTACTGAGTAAATTGACAGAACAGCATTGTTATAAACAAAAATTATTTTAAAATGCAGAGATGGTCACTGCTAAAATTACTGCACAATAGTTACTAAAACATCTTGCCCAAAGTTAATGCACATGAACAGTATAGTTCTTACCTTACTGATATGAGTGACTAGTCTGTTTACCAGCTTACATGACATCACTCTGAGGCAAATTTTAAACTGTTTATAATTCATTTGGCCTGCTAACTTTGAAATTTCTTGACTTTTATTTTCAAAATCTGCATATAAACTGGGCTTTATTTCTATTTTTATATCAAACTTATTTCAGATTTTGATAATTCAAAATGCAATGGCACTGTACCTACATGCTGCTTATAAATGTATGTTTCCAGTAGTCATGCTGGGATTCTTTGCTGGAAAATCTTTTTGAGAGGTAAAAAAGGGATTTGAGGTTTCACACCCTATGTTTCACATGGTGGGCTCTAGTCTCAGATAGAAGGTGAACACATTTATACTTGCAGAGAGAATAACACAGGAATTATATTCTTCTAACAAGCACGTGGATTCAGTTGATCATCCAGCCATATAA
The DNA here is from genome assembly GCA_004023785.1 of Mungos mungo. NCBI lineage: Eukaryota > Metazoa > Chordata > Mammalia > Carnivora > Herpestidae > Mungos > Mungos mungo. The sequence goes on along the minus strand of PISW01009214.1, from coordinate 19,842 downwards.
ATGGGAGCCCATACAAATGTACATCTGGTACCTTCTTGTTCAAACGCAGTGAAATATTGATGACCCTGTTTTTCAAATGAAGGTGTGGAGACAGCGATGTCACATCTTTTACCTATGTTGTAGAAAGCTAGAAGGAGAGTCAATCCTATCCTAACAATGACAACAAAAAGATATTATAAAAAGTCATAACTTCTATTTAACCTATCAGTGAGCTGAGTTTGCAAGGAAACCATCCATCTTGAAATCTGAGGAAATGCAGGTGCCACTAAGAAAGCACAGCTTATGTGTAGCAGAGCACAGGAAGATGGGGCCGTCATTAAATGGATAACATGAATTCAGGAAATTTTTAACAAAGTATTAAGTACTGAATATGGCCTAGCATGAAAGTGAGAATCTGTGGGAACTTAAGACACATGGAGAGTTCAGACCCACTTGCCAGCTCTTCTCCATTGACCTCTTGGGTTCTCACAAGAAATACTGGATGTAATGAAGAGACTGAAGGAGAGGAGTGGCTGCCACTGCAGGAAAGGTAAAAATTCCCATGTGGACCCTCTCCCCCTAAGTAACATAAGCCATAAGTCACTGAGAGAAGGGCAGCAACAGGCATAGGAAAATTATAGCTGGCAAAAGAGAAAAGGAAAAATATTTCCATTCCCTGTCATAGAGAAAGAAAGTATGTTGGACCCAGACCAACTGTGGAAGGGAGGATCACTTAGAAAGCCCTGCTTTCAAGACCCAGGAACACAGGGCTTGCTTAGAAATGAGGACAACAGTGAATCCTACTCCCAACCTCCTATCACCAGGGCTGCTGCTGCTGCACTGAGTAATAACCAATATCAATATGCTGTTGGAAGTGGGGATGGAGTAAGGGAAAGCTGACTTTAGAGACTTAACAGAGACTCTCTGTAAGGCATAAGAGCACAAGGAAGCATGAAAGACATAGGTGGAGCAAGAACATTAAGAACAATTCTCTAGCAGATGAGCCCAACCCTAAGCACAAGGTAAAGCTGGAGTGATTTGAAGCTGGTGTTACCTGGAGAGTAACTACCACCACAACAAAACCCTAACTCAACAGGGTTCCTTACTAGGTTGATTCACACCCCACCTCCCACATTCAATAACTTAGCAAAGAAATATATGCCCATTTTCAAGCATAAATACTGTATACTTTAGTCTCTAAAGTTCTATACATAGTGTCTGGAATTCAGTCAAATACGAGACATACACACAAACAAGGGCCAAACAACTCTCTGTCAAGAGACAAATGAGTTAATAGAACCAGATTCAGAGATGACTCAAATGTCTGAACTGTGAAACTGGGAATTTAAAGTAACTATAGTAAAATGTTTAAGTCTTGATTGGAAATGGTGGGAAGTATGAAACAGATGGGAAGTTTTAGAAGAGATAGAAACTAAAAGGAAGAGTTAAATGGAAATACTAGAAGTTAAAAAAATAACAAAGTAAGAGAGATAAAGAATGCCTTTGATGGGTTCCTCTCACAAGCAGTAAACAAATTAGTGAACATGAAGATATATCATTAGAAATTATGCAAACTGAAAAGAGAATTTTTAAAAAATAAAAATAGAGCAGAGCAGGAAAATGGCAGAGTAGGAGAACACTAAGTTCATATTATCCCATGGATGCAACTGGAGAACAGCAACATAAGTGTAAATAACCCAGAAAATGACCTGACGACTGGCAGAAAAAAACTCTCCTCAGCTAAGTGTAGAGTATAGCCCTACATAAAGAAGGGTAAGAAGGGTAGAGACATGGTCAGGAGCTAAATGGTCCTATGGGACTGTTGCAAGAGGAAAGGATGCTGCGAGGATGGAGAGGGAAGAGAGATAGACTTTCACACCAAGGAGTGCACATGAGAAGATGAATCCCCATGACATTTGGTTTTGAAAACCAGAGGAGCCTATTTTGGGAGTTCTTAAAATCAACAGTACTTAAGGCCTGGAACTTTAAAAACCAGCAAGCTCATGAGAGCAGGGAGGCTGTTAGGAAACTGAGTCACAACAAGCAGCCCAACAGAGATACAGCATAGAAGTAGCAAACTGAAAAATGCCACAGGGTATAGAAAAGGGAGATTTGTTTACTAAACCTAGAGCATGTGTTGGAGGGGCAGGGATCATTGGGAAACTTCTCCAGGAGCAAAGGAGCTGGCGGCACCATATCCCTCCCCCACCCTCCAGCATAAACACACAGACACCTTAGGGAATCAGCACTTGGCCAACACTTGACACTGAACTTACTAATAGTACAACTCACCCATGTGTTCTCCTGTGGACAGTACCCCTCCAGCCAGGCCTCAGTTCCATGTCCCTTCCCATAGTAGACCCATGAAAACCTTGCTAATATTACAACATGTTTCTGTGGATCCACCCACTTTAGTCTGGCAGCAACAAGTCCCCTCCTGAAGGCACTGCACAGCCCACCCTGTGTTCTCCTGCATATCAGTTATGCAGCATCTTTGGCAAACACCAGATTTGACTCAACATAAGTTCAAGACAGCCCCAGACTGGCCCACTAACAACACAGGGACAACACAAAACTTCCCCATAACATGACTGAACAAAGGCAAAAGTGGCTCATCCACAATAGCAGGGTGCATGCAGCACACATAGGAGACATTGCTGGAGAGCCAGATTCCAGTGGGTAGGGGACACTGCATTGCAAGGCACTACAGGACCCTTTCTTCATAAGGCCACTGCTTTCAGAGCAGGAGATATAGCTGATTTTTCTGATGCAAAGAAAGAGACATGGAATATTAGACAAAATAGGAGACAGAGGAATATATCCCACATAAAAGAAAAGGACAAAATTACATCAAGAGACCTAAATGAAATTGGAGACAATAATATGCCTGATAGAGAATTTAAAGTAAAGATCATTAAGATACTCAATGGACTTTTCTCAAGAGTGGAGGACATCAGTGAGACCCTTAACAGAGAGATGGAAAACATAAAAAAGAACAAACCAGAGATGAAGAACTCAATAAATTAAATTAAAAATACACTGGATGGAAGAAGAAGAGGAAGCAGAAAAATGTCTTGGAGTCCTAGAGGACAGAGTAATGGAAAGCCATCAAGATGAACTGGAGAGAAAAATAAAAAGTGAAAATAGACTTAGGGAACTGAGTAACACTATCAAGGACAGTAAGATTCACATTCTAGGGATCCCAGAAGGAGGAGAAAAAAGGGACGAAAATTTATTTGAAGAAATAATAGTGAAAAACTTTCCAAATCTGGAGAAAGAAATAGACATCGAGATCCAGGAGGCACAGAGAGCCCCCAACAAAACCAACCCAAGGAGGTCTGCACTGAGACACATGGTAATTAAAATGGCAAAAAGTACTGATAAAGAGAATTTTTAAAGCAGCAAGAGAAAAGAAAAAAGTTACATACAAAGGAAACCCCATAAGGCTATCACATGATTTTTCAGCAGAAACTTAGCAGGCCAAAAGGAGTGCCATAATACATTAAAAGTATTGAAAGGAAAAACTTGCTGCCAAGAATACACTATTGAGCAAGGCTAGCATTCAGAATAGAAGAAAAATGAAGTTTCTCAGACAAATAAAAGTTAAAGGAATTCATGACAACTAAACCAGCCTTACAAGAAATGTTAAAGGAGAGTCTCTGAGTGGAAAGGAAAGACCATAAGTAGGAGCAAGGAAAGTAGGGAACACAAAAGTGGTAAAAATAACTATATCTGTAAAAATCACTCAAGTGATTCAAAATTTAAAATGTAAAGTATGATACCATATAACTATTACATGGGTGGGAGGAGTAAAAAAATGAATTCAAACTTAAGCAACTATCAACTTAATATAGCCTGCTGTATGCATAAGATGTTATATTTAAACCCAATGGTAACCACAAATTAAAAACCAGTAATAGATACACAAAACATAAAGAGAAAGGAACCCAAATATATCATTAAAGAAAGCCAACTTATCATGACGGAAGAAAGCAAGGGAAGAACAGAACAGAGAAGAACTACAAAAACAACCATAAAACAAGTAACAATATGGGAATATATACATACCTGTCAATAATTACAATGTAAATGGACTAAATGCTTCAGTTAAAGGACATAGAATGATGTAATGGATAAAAAAATAAGAGCCCTCTATATGCTGCCTACATGAGACTCACTTAAGACCTAAAGACTTGTGCAGCTTGAAAGTGAGGGGATGTTGTATGGAAGTGTTGAAACACCATATTGTACACCCCAAACTGATCTTCCACTGTATGTTGACTAACTGGAATTTAAATAAAAAATCAACAAAAAAAAAAAAAAGGAAAGAAAGTGAGGGGATGGACAAATATTTATTATTTATTCACTCCCATGAATAAAGTGAAAGGAAAGCTGGGAAATCAATACTTGTATCACACAAAAGACTTTGAAACAATTTTCATAAGAAACAAAGAAGGACACTGTATAATCATTAAAGGGATGATCCAAGAAGAAGATATAACAATTGTAAATATTTTATGCACCCAATTACATAAAACAATTATAGCAAACATAAAGGAAGTAATTGATAGTAATACAATAGTAGTAGAGTACTTTAACACCTTTACTTACATCAATGTATAGATCATACAAACAGAAAATTAATAAGGAAATTTTAGCTTTGAATGACACATTGAACCAGATGGATTTAACAGAAACATTAAGTACATTTCACCCCAAAACAGCAGAGTACACAATTTTCTCAAGTGTCTGTGGAACATTCTCCAGAATAGGTCTCATATTGGGCCACAAAAGAGGCCTCAACAAATTCCAGAAGATCAAAGTTATATCATGCATCCTTTTTGACCACAATGCTACGAAACTCAAAATTGACCACAAGAACAAATCTGGAAAACACACAAATACTTGGAGATTAAATAACATGCTAGTAAATAATGGGTGGGTCAACCAAGAAATCAAAGAAGAAATTAAAAAAATACATGAAGACAAATGAAAACACAGTGGTCCAAAACCTTTGGGACACAGCAAAAGTGGTTCTAAGAGGGAAGTTTGTAACAATACAGGCCTACCTCTAGAAGGAAGATAAGTCTAAATCTGAACTTACACCTAAAGGAGCTAGCAAAAGAACAAAGAAGCACAGTCTAAAGCCAGCAGAAGGAAGACAATACTAAAGATTAGAGCAGACATAAATAATATAGAAGCAAACAAACAAAAAGAACTGATCAATAAAACTAAGATCTGGTTCTTTGGAAAGATCAACAAAATTGAGAAACTTTTAGTCAGACTCAAAAAAAATGTAACAAAATAACAAAAACAAAAAAGAGAGGCCTCACATAAACAAAATCAGAAATGAAAAAGGAGAAATAGCTAAGGACACCAAAGAAGTACAAATGATTGTAATAGAATATTATGAAAGGGTATAGTCAACAAATTAAACAACCTAATAGAAATTTAAAAAAATCCTATAAACATATAACCTTCCAGAACTGAAGCAGGAAAATGGAAAAATTGAACAGACCAATCACCAGGAAGGAAATTGAATCAGTAAGCAAAAATCTCCCAATAAACAAAAGTTCAGGACCAGATGGCTGACTCACTGGTGAATTCTACCAAACATTTAAAGAAGAGGTAACCTATGTTTCTCAAACTCAAAAAATAGAATAGGGTAAAAAAAACCTTCCAATTTGTTCTATGAAGCTAGCATTACTCTGATACCAAAACCAGATAAAGAGACTACAAAAAGGAGAACTGTAGGCCAATATCTCTGATGAACATAGATGCAAAAATCCTCAACAAAATATTAGCAAAACAAACACAGCAATACATTACAAAAGTCATTCACCATGATCAAGTGGGATTTATTCCTGGGATGCAGGGTGGTTTAATATTTGCAAATCAATCAATGTGACACATACCATCAATAAGAGAGAAGATAAAAACATGCTGTCATTTCAATAGATGCTGAAATAGTATTTGACAAAGTATGACGTCCATTCATGATAGAATTCCTCAACAAAGTAGGTTTAGAGGGAACATACCTCAACATAATAAAGGCTGTATATGAAAACTCCACAGCTAATGTCATATTCAATGTGGAAAAACTAAGAGTTTTCCCCCCAATGTCAGGAACTTGACAAAGATGTTCACTCTTACTACTTTTCTTCAACAATAGTACTGGAGTCCTAACCAAAGCAATCACAGAAGAAAAATAAATAAACATCCAAATTAGTAAGGAACAAGTCAAACTTTCAATATTTGCAGATGACATGACACTATATGGAGAAAATCCTAAAAGCTCCACCAAAAAACTAGTAAAACTGATACATGAATTTAGTAAGGTGGTCAGAATACAAAATCAATTTATAGATATCACTTGCATTTCTATACACTAATAATGAAATAGCAGAAAGAGAAATTAAGGAAACAATCCCATTTACAAATGCACCAAAAAGAATAAAATAGCTAGGAATAAATTTAATCAAGGAGGTGAAATACCTATACTCTGGCAACTATAAAACATTGATGACATAAATTGAAGATGATACAAATAAATGGAATGATACTTTATGCTCAGGGATGGAAGAATAAATATTATGAAAATGGCCATGCTACCCCAAGCAACCTATACATTTAATTCAATCCCTATCAAAATACATTGCAATAATATGGGACGCCTGGGTGGCTCAGTATGTTGAGCATCTGACTTTGGCCCAGGTCATGATCTCACAGTTTGTGGGTTCAAGCCCCGTGTCAGGCCTGTGCTGACAGCTCAGAATCTGGAGCCTGCTTTGGATTCTGTGTCTCCTTCTCTCGCCTCTCCCCTGTTCGCTCTCTGTTCTCTCTGTCTCAAAAATAAATACTTAAAAAATACCATTAATATTTTTCACAGAATAGAACAAATGCTAAAATTTGTATGGAACCACAAAAGACCCTGAGTTGCCTAAGCTATCTTGAAAAAGAACAAAACTGAAGGTATCACAATCCCAGATTTCAAGATATACTACAAAGCTGCAGTAATCAAAACAATGTGGTACTGGTACAAAAATAGACACATAGATCAGTGGAAGAGAATAGAGAGCCCAGAAATAAACTCAAGATTATGTGGTCAGTCATTCTTTGACAAAGGAAGCAAGAATATGCAATAGGAAAAAGACACTCTCTTCAACAAATGGTGTTGGGAAAAGTAGACAGGTACATGCAAAAAATAAAACTAAACCACTTTCTCATACCATACACAAAAATAAACTAAAAATGGATGAAAGGTCTAAATGTGAGACATGAAACCATAAAAATCTGAGAAGAGAGCAGGCAGTAACTTCTCTGACATTGGCCATAGCAACATTTTTCTAGCTATGTCTCCTGAGGAAAAGGAAACAGAAGTAAAAAGAAGGTATTAGGACTACATCAAAATAAAAAGTATCTGCATAGCAAAGGAACATTAACAAAACTAAAAGACAGCCTGTTGAATGGGAAAATATATTTGCAGTTGACATATCTGTTAAAGGATTTGAATCCAAAATATATAAAGAACTTACACAACTCAATACCAAAAAAACAAATAAAAAAAGGTCAGAAGACATGAATAGACGTTTCTCCAAACACATGCAGTTGGTCGACAGCCATCTGAGAAGATGCTCAACATCATCACTAATCATCGGGGAAATGCAAGTCAAAACCACAATACGATATCATCTTACACCGGCCAGAACAGCTAAAATCAGAAATACAAGAAACAGCAAGTGTTGGCAAGGATGCAGAGAAAAAGTCACCCTTGTGCTCTGTTGGTGGGAATGTAAGCTGGTGCCATCACTGTGCAAAACAGTATGGAGGTTCCTCAAAAATTAAAAATGCAACTACCATATGATCCAGTAATTTCATTACTGGGTATTTACCCAAAGAATACAAAATCACTAATTTGAAAAGATATGTGAACCTCAAAGTTTATTGCAACATTATTTACAATAGCCAAGATATGGAAGCAACCCAAGTGTCCACTGATTTATGAATGAATAGGGAAGTGGTATATATACACAATGGAATAGTACTGAGCCATTAAAAACAATGAAATCTTGACATTTGCAATAAAATTAACAGATCTATAGAGTATAATTCTAAGTGAAATAAGTCCACCAGAGAAAGACAGATACCATATTATTTCACTCATATATGGCATTTAGGAAACAAAATAAATGAACAAAATAAAAAGGAGACAAACCAAAATCTAGACTCTTAACTATAGAGAACAAAATGTTGGTTACCAGAGGGGAGGTTGGTGGGGGATGAGTTTAATATGTGGAGAAGATTTAGAGTAACATTACCATGATGAGCACTGAATAATGTATAGAATTTTTTTATAATAGTTTATTGTCAAATTAGTTTCCATATAACACCGAGTGCTTCTCCCCACAAGTGTATAGAATTTTTAATCACTATATTGTACTTCTGAAACTAATATAACACTGTATGTTAACTATATTGAGATTAAAGTTAAAACACAAAGAAAAGGGAAAAATATAGAGAAGAGCATCTGAGAGCTGTGAGATATATTAAACAATCTAACATACCTATAATTAGAATTTGGACTGGGGGAAAACAAGGCAGAAGAAATATTTGTAATGGCTAAGAATTTTTCTGTACATTCGGAAACAGAAGTTCCATTACAAGGAGGGCATTATATTGAGAGATAAAGGCATCAATTGCTATAGCTGTCTCTCCCTTCTCTACTTTTTGGATATTTATAGGGAATGTTTGTCAGGATCTTTGCAGGTATGCAAGAGTGGTAAAGAGATGAGAAATAGGTTGTGGGGAGGAGTTATTGCTTTGTCTAAGATGAATGCTATGGGTTAAGTTCCAAACAATTCCTTAGCTGTCCTGTTGCATATTAATTTGCCTCTTGGAGTTAGGGCACTTTTCTTTCAGATACTTTTTTTTAAAAAATGGAATTGTTTCACTCAATAACTAAAGATGATGGAACCCTTATTGTATACATGGCACTATGCCATGACTGAAGGTGATTGAAAGATGAATGAGACCCATTTATACCCACAAGACACATGTAGTCTATTAGGAGGGATAAACAATGCTAGTTTTTATCTCTTTTCTCTTTGAGTGCTAAAAGAGAAACAGTAATCTATTTTCTGAATGTACACTATATACCATGCACTTGGTGAAGCATCTTATGTTAGATTTTCTTTTTCAATCATTAAAAAATTCCTTGAGGCAGATATTCCCATCTTATAGAGGAGAAATTAATAAAAAGAGATTTAAGTAATTTGTCCACAATTACATAGCTGGTGTAAAGCCAGAATTTGGATCTAGACAACTGAATATCAGAACTTTTATCTTTTACTTACTATGTCATACTTCCCATCTTGAATAAAATGTCATACAAGATTTTGAAAAGAGATACCAAATGATTAGTAGAGATGTGAAAAAAATCACATTATAGGACATAGTATTTGAGATGGAAACATTAAGAATGTGATATTTGAAGGAGATCATATTTGGGATGATCTTTCACAAGTATTCCATTAGATCAAGACAGATGGGAGATTGGTTTCAAGGGAACACCATGAACAAAAGATGGCAGTAGGAAAGTACAGAATTTGTTCAGTGATCAAATGGTTGGCAAGGACTTGGGCATCTTTTTCTAACAAGGACAATACCATATAGATCATTATATAGTTATTGGGGCCTATACTGTAGTTAATTCATTCTACCATTTCCCAGATGAGAAGGCTAAAATCCAAAGAGGTTAAATTAGGTATTTGATATATATAACTCTCATTCATTCAGAAAAAAGTATTGGGGCACCTGGGTGGCTCAGTTGGATAAGTGTCCTACTGCAGCTCGGGTCATGATCTTGCAGTCTGTGATTCGAGCCCTTCGTCCCTGCTTCAGACTCTACGTTGACAGCTCAGAGCCTACCACCTGCTTCAAGTTTTGTGTCTCCCTCTGTCTCTGCCCCTTCCCCACTCGTGCTCTGTCTCTGTCAAAAAATAAACAATTAAAAAAAATTTTAATATTTTCTTGGGGCGCCTGGGTGGCTCAGTCAGTTGAGCGTCCGACTTTGTCCCAGGTCATGATCTCACAGTTCGTGGGTTTGAGCCCCGCGTCAGGTTCTGTGCTGACAGCTAGCTCAGAGCCTGGAGCCTGCTTCCAATTCTGTGTGTCCCTCTCTCTCTGCCCCTCCCCTGCTCATAATCTGTTTCTCTCTGTCTCTCAAAAATAAATAAATGTTAAAAAATAAATAAATAAAAAATAAACATTTTCTTAATTAATTGTACTTAAGATTTTAATTAAATTTTGGTGTTCCCTTCTTAGAGTACTTCATTAAGAGTAAGGTATAATTGTACATGCAATTGATCACCCACCATAAGGCATGATTAACAGCCAACCTTGCCTTTCCCATGCAAGTGATTTTGTGAAACTCCTTTTTCCCTTTAGCTTGCTTAATTAAATATTCCAAATTTATAAATCTTAAGGCAGCCTATAGTAGAAAAAGAAAAAGGCAACAAAAGTTCCCTCTCTCTTTCAGGAAATAAAATAACGGCAGCAAACATAAATTATGAAATAAAATAAATGAAATAAGTATTTTGTTGTGCAGCATTTAAAAAATCAAATAAAGGGGCACCTGGCTGGCTCAGTCCATAAAGCATGCAACTCTTGATCTCAGATTGTGAGTTTGAGCCCCACATTGGGTGTGGAGATTACTTAAAAAATAAAATATTTAAAAATGAATAAATAAAAATTAAATGTGGCCAAAAAAAGATTTTCTAAGTACCTTTCATATACTGAGGAAATAGGTATCAACAAAATAGATAAAGTCCCCTCATGGAACTTAAACTAAGAAGGAGAGCTTAACTGAAATAATGTTTGTAAAGCGCCCAGAAGAGTTCCCGATGCATAGATATTAATTTATTAGTTTATTTTGTAGGTCTTGTGTATATTTCTTATGTATATTATGTATGACTTTATTCTTTAAAAATTTTTTTTAATAGTTTATTTATTTTTGAGACAGAGAGAGACAGAGCATGAATGGGGGAGGGGCAGAGAGAGAGGGAGACACAGGATCGGAACCAGGCTCCAGGCACTGAACTGTCAGCACAGAGCCCAATGTGGGGCTTGAACCCACGAACCATGAGATCATGACCTGAGCTGAAGTCAGATGCTTAACTGACTGAGCCACTCAGGTGCCCCTGTATGACTTTATTCTGTAATTTTCCTTCTTTCCCATAAAGTTAATAATCACTTTTATTGATCTTAGAAGATGTAGCAGGATTTTGAACTGGTTTTGAACTGATTCAATCCTACTTTGTCTTAATAAATAAATAAGTTCATTTGTGATGGCCTTTTCCTTTTAATATATTGTAATAAGAACAATATAACATAAAGGACTTTCTATCAGTTCTATGCTATTTTTGAAAGTAAGTATGTCTGCGGTTCTCTGCAAAATATTTTTCATCTTATCTACAACTTATTGATCGCACTTTTACATTTTAAGTATTTCTCTTTTTTATGCACCACGGTAACTTTTTTAAAATATAATTTATTGTCAAGTTAGCTAACATACAGTGTATATAGAGTGCTCTTTGTTTTCAGTGTAGATTCCTGTGATTCATCACTTACATGCAACACTGAGTGCTCATTCCAAGAAGTGGCCTCCTCAATGCCCATCACCCATTTTCTCCTCTCCTCTGCCCCTGCCCCCATCAATGCTCAGCCTGTTCTCTGTATTTAAGGGTCTCTTATGGTTTGCCTCCTTCTCTGAAACTATTTTTCCCCTTCCTTTCCCCCGTAGTCTTTTGCTAAGTTTCTCAAATTTTACATGTGAGTAAAAAGATATATCTGTCTTTCTCTGACTGATTTATTTCACTTAGCATAATACCCCCAGTTCTATCCATGTTGTTGCAAATGGCAGGATTTCATTCTTTCTCATTGGCAAGTAGTATTTCATTGTATATATAAACTGCATCTTCTTTATCCATTCATCAGTTGATGGACAGTTGGGCTCTTTCCATGATTTGGCTATTGTTGAAGGCACTGCTGTAAACATTGGGATACATGTGCCTCTATGCATCAGCACTCCTGTATCCTTTGGATAAATTCCTAGTAGTGCTATTGCTGGGTCATAGGGTAGTTCTATTTTTAATTTTTTGAGGAACCTCCACACAATTTTCCACAGCAGCTGCACCAGTTTGCATTCCCACCAATGGTGTAAGAGGGTTCCCATTTCTTCACATCCTTTTTAACGTCCATTGTTTCCTGAGTTGTTAATTTTAGCTGCTCTGACTGGTGTGAGGAGGCATCTCAGTGTGGTTTTGATTTGTATTTTCCTGATGATGAGTGATGTTGAGCATCATTTCATGTGTCTGTTGGACATCTGGATGTCTTCTTTGGAAAAGTGTCTATTCACGTCTTCTGTCCATTTCTTCACTGGATTGTTTTTCAGGTGTTGAGTTTGATAGGTTCTTTATAGATTTTGTATACTAGCCCTTTATCCAATGTCATTTGCAGATATCTTCTCCCATTCCACTGGTCGCCTTTTAGTCTTGTTGATTGTTTCCTTTGCAATGCAGAAGGTTTTTTTCTTGATGAGGTCCCAATAGTTCATTTCTGCTTTATTTTTTTTTTGCCTTCAGAGACTTGTCAAGCAAGAAAATGCTGCAACTAAGGTCAAAGAGATTATTGCCTGCTTTCTCTTCTAGGGTTTTGATGATTTCCTGTCTCACATTCAGGTCTTTCATCCATTTTGAATTTATTTTTGTGTATGATATGAGAAAGTGATCTAGTTTCATTCTTCTGCATGTTGCTGTTCAGTTCTCCCAGCACCATTTGTTAAAGAGGATGTCTTTTTTTTTCATTGGATACTCTTTCCTGCTTTGTCAAAGATTAGTTGGCCATTTGTGGGTCCAATTCTGGGTTCTCTATTCTATTCCATTGGTCTATGTGTCTGTTTTTGTGCTGATACCATTCTGTCCTAATGGTTATAGCTTTGTAGTAGAGGCTAAAGTTTGGGATTATGACGCCTCCCGTTTTGGTTTTCTTCTTCAATATTACTTTGGCTACGCAGGGTCTTTTGTGGAACCATACAAATTTTAGGATTGTTTGTTCTAGCTTTGAGAAGAATGCCAGTACAATTTTGATTGGAATTGCATAGAATGTGTAGAATGATTTGGGTAGTATTGACATTTTAACAGTACTTGTACTTCTAGTCCATGGACATGGAATGTTTTTCCATTTCTTTGTGTCTTCTTTAAGTTCTTTCACAAGTTTTCTATAGTTTTTAGCATACAGATCTTGTACATATTTGGTTAGGCTTATTCCTAAGTATTTTATCATTCTTGGTGCAGTTGTAAATTGGATCATTTTCTTGATTTCTCTTTTTGTTGCTTCATTATTGGTGTATAGACATGCTACTGATTTTTGTACATTGATTTTGTATCAGTATTTCTCTTTCTCATGCTTCCATATTTCTCTTTCTTAGAATTCTGTAGAGAAAGACTAAGTATTACAATGGTAACTCAATCCTGCCAGCCTAATATATTCTTATCATTGCTCATCAACCCTTAATATTCAACACCTCTTCCTAGATTTGTCAAGTTCATTCATTTGGTACCTGTTTTCTCTTACTCATTGTGGTTTTATTAGTTTACATGCTTAATCTTGTTTCCTAGGGACACTGTATATTTTCACAGGGAATAAAGTAATTCAGGTGTTATTAGTTATGAGTTCCTACATTTGCACAGAATTTCTACTTTGCAAAGCTTACTTTTCATACATTGCATAACTCAAGTTTCTAAGAACTCCTGTGAAATGAATATCACAGATGTTATTTTTCCCAATATGCAGATGAGGAAACAGAGAGCCATCTGGGTTTATAGGACTGCAGCTAGTTAGTAATAGACTTGTGCCTCAAATTCAGTTTTTCTTATTTCAAATATAATGTTATTTTAGCTATGTTTTCCAGCTATATTCCATGAACAGAAATGAGCTTCCCTAAGTTTTGTTTTACCATACTGTAATGTCCTGTTTCTGTTGATGCAAAAAATCATCTTTTATTTTCATTTTAGTGACAGATTTCAACATACAAATTAACTCAGTAAACTTTCCCATCTCTGAATCTGGACTTTAAACCCTAAGTTAGGACTGAACTTAGTTTACAGGTGAGGGTTTTGGAGACAACACTTATACAAGATACCCTCTGAGAGAGGAGTCATGGAGATTTTTCAGTTTTTCAGACAAATGGTCAACTTCTAGTGACCAAGGGCTCAGGTTTACCAGAGGCAGTTGAGTGGATGGTATCCTCCTAGTCTGGGCGAATGGAATCACAGGAAATTAGAGCTCTAAGTGACTTTGCTAACTTGCCCTTTCATTTTATGATTATGTAAACTTGGGTCCAAAGAGGTGACTTGCCCCAAAGTATGTACTGATTAGTAGTAGGATCAAGACCACCATACAAAGTGTATCTACTATTAAATTCTCCTCATTAATAACTATGAACTCTTAGGGATTTTAGGGTAATGTATTGAAGACAGGAACCAATATGGTTTGCAGGATCTTAGAAACATTACTAGAATTGACATCTTAGGAATAGTGAAGGTGACTTCTCAAGCCTAGACTTTCAAAGGAATTGTTTTGACAAAGGTTTATATATACAAATTAAAAATTCCCTTTGTAACATTTAATAATACCCTCCAAGATCAGCCCTATCCTACCATCATATCAAACCACATCTTGTAAGTGGTAACCGCATTATTAGGAGAAATGGGAGGAGAAAGCTCACCTACCCTGTTATTTCGGAAATCTTTGACTTTGTAGGGGCTACCTAATTAATTTTATCTTCTTGTAGACTTGGGATCTTATGATATGTGGACCCACTTATAAGAACTTAATTACGTCATTAGGTCTGACATTTTCTTGGCATCAAGGATTTCACATATATAAATAAAAAATATGGCAGAATTACATAAATCCTACATTTTACCTAAGTCATAGTCTTCAAAAATATGTACAGTGGAACAGAAACCCTATGAAATTCTACACAGAAAGGGGTTCTTTGGCCAACTAAACTTGAGACTGATTGTAAATTATGTTCTTCCTCTGGAAAATTTCAATGCTTGTTTACATATATATGAGTATATGTGTATATACATACACACAATGGAATATTACTCAATGATCATAAAGAATGAAATCTTGCCATTTGCAACAACATGGATGGAATTACAGTGTATTATGCTAAGCAGATTAAGTCAGAGAAAAACAAATATATGATTTCACTCATGTAGAATTTAAGAAGCAATACAGATGAACATAGGGGAAGGGAAGAAAAATATGATAAAAATAGAGAGGGAAGCAAACCATATGAGACTCTTAAATACAGAGAGTCAACTGAGGTTGTTGAAGGGGAGGTAGGTGGGCGATGGACATTAAGGAGGACACTTGTTGGAATGAGCACTAAGTGTTCTATGTAAGTGATAAATCACTGTGTTCTGCTCATGAAACCAATACCACACTGTATGTTAACTAACTTGAATTTAAATACATTAAAAAATAAAGGCTCTGGGAAGTGCTGGAGTAAGAAACTAACATTTTATTTATTATGTTTCTTTCAACACCTTTTGACTACAGAGCTTTCCCTCCCTCCCTTCCCCCCACAATACCTTTAACATTCTACAAAACCAGTATACTGAAGAATACATTTTGTGAATCAGTGAACTAAGAAAAAGGTAAGGCAAGACATTCTGAGATACAAAGGAATGCATATAATGACCACATTGTTGTATACCCACTGTTGTGGTAGTTGATTAATGGTCCCCAAAGATATCCACATTCTAGTCCCAAGAACCTAATTGTTAATTTATATGGCAAAAGAGAGTTTTCAGATGTGATTAAAGTATCTTTGGATAAGGAGAGTATCCTAGATTATTCAGGTAGGTCCTATATATAATCACAATGTCCTTAAAAATAGAGAGGCAGAGAGAGATTTAACACAGGAAAGGAAGTAGGGGATATGACCACAGAATCAAGAGGTTGGACTGCAAGGGAAAGAGTCATGAACCAAGGATGGGAAGTGACATCCAGAAGCTAGAAAAGGCAAGGAAACAGATTTTCCTCAGAGCCCCCAGAAGGAACCTTGATTGTGAAACCGATTTTTGGCACATAGATGTTACAGGCAATGAGAAAGAATGAAATATGGCCATTTGTAGCAAAGTGGATGGACCTCAAGGGTGTCATGCTAAGCTAAATAAGTCAGGCGGAGAAGGACAGATACCATATGTTTGCACTCATAGGTCTAACAGGAAAACAGGAGAAACCTAATGGAGGACCATGGGGAGGGGAAGGGGGAAAGAGAGTTGGGGAGAGAGAGGGACACAAAACCCGAGAGACTATTGAATATTGAAAACAAATCAAGGGTTGAAGGGGGAGAGGGAGGGGGAAAGGAGGTGGTGGAGGGCACTTGTGAGGAAGAGCACTGAGTGTTATATGGAAACCATTTGACAATATACTATTACAAAAAAAAAAAAGAAACCGATTTTTGACTTCTGACCTCCAGAATTGTCGAATGATACATTTGTATTGTTTTGTCACTAAAACATTAAATTTGTTTTACCAACAATAAGAAAGTAATACAACTGCTGAGGAAAAGCAGGGTATTAAAGAGGTAGAACTAGTCCTGCCTTGGAGAAGAACAGGCAGGAACATTGACTAAGTTTTGGGTCTAAATGTATTGCTTTAAATGGGTTCTTGGAAATACCTCACTCCAACTCCATTTTAATTCACCCTTTTACAGATTCTCTCATAAAAACACCTGACTTTTAGACTAGTGATATTTCCCCCACATTAGATGGATTGCTTTTTGCATATTATCAATATTGGAATAAATAAATAAATGGAAAGCATTTTTGCATAATTATCAATATTAACATAAACAAAATACTTTTATAAGGATGTTTATAGATTCATCTGAGACCTTAGTCACCCTACTGCAAGAAATCCTTAAATACAGCCATTGAGTATTGTCTACACACTAATTAAAGAATGTTCTTCTTATATAAATATGAGAATTAAGTTTTGAATATGTGTATTCCTATGAACACACTGAATTCTGAGAGGCTTCTTTTTATTATGCGTTTTCTCAAACAACAGAACAAAAAGGCTGCCTGGGTTTATATCCTAGCTCAGCCTCTTGCATGACTTTGGCCAAGTTCTTTAACTTCTCCATGGTTCAGATAGCTTATCAGTAAAATGAGGAGAATAATAATATTACCTCATGGCCTTATTGATAGAATAAGCATATATATGTATATTGATCATGGAGCCTAGTTTATAGTAAATCTTCAAACATGTTAGCTATTTATTTGTTGGCATTCAACTTGTAGTGCTGGTTTCCTATTAGGAACTATTAGAAAACTGTTAGAAACCATGGACCTGCAGTTATTTACTAAGAATGGTCTGCAGTGTCGCTTAGCCACTTAGAAAGAGCAGAGTTCTCCTTTACGTAATTATTTTTATAAAACTTTGACCTTCTGCTTATTAACAAATACTGACATAAATAACAAATACAATAAACAATGTGTTCCATATTTATTCCTCTTGTGCTTTTCAAATTAAAATTCCGGTTGGTTAAACTTTAGTATACAAAATTCAATTTATAGAATTCCAATTAAAACAGGGTGAAGTCTTCCAGATCCTTTACCCTTTGGAAATACCTCCTAGAAATGATTCCTTTTTGGACCTCTTTTCTAGAATAGAAGCCAATTAAGAAAATAAAAGCAAGTAAACAAAAACTTTATTGTTAATGACAATTCATTATGTGAAATAGAATATTTTTTTAAAAATTAATGTTTATTTATTTTTGAGAGGGAGAAAGAGTGTGAGCAGGGGAGGGGCAGAGAGAGAGGGAGACACAGAAACTGAAGCAGCTCTAGGTTCTGAGCTGTTGGCACAGAACCTGATTCAGGGCCCCAACTCACAAACCCTGAGATCATGACCTGAGCTGAAGTTGATCGCTTAACCGACTGAGTCACCCAGGCACCCCGTGAAATTGAATATTTTAGAGGGAAAAAATATCTCATTCTGAAGGATCAGTGAGTAATCCTCAATATCTGCAAATTTATAGAAAAGAAATTTAACAGGTGCCACATTTTTTGTTCTAAAGACTTAACTAAAATTCCCATTTAAACATTATTAAACTGTTCTCTGTTTTGTTTTTTAATTTTTCTTTGAACATATACACATACAAAACACATACAAAACAAATGATTGCTACTTAACAAATGTCTGTTAATATTCTCAAACTGAGCAAGACTTCCTAAGATATATACTAAACTACATTACTACTCCTGTTAGCAAATAGTTTATGGGCTTCTTGTGTATTCTTCTTACTCAAATTAAGTTTTTATTGATATTTTTCTTTTTTAAAAACAACTTCATTGAGGTATTATTGACATAAAATAAACTATATCTAAAGTGTTTGATTGGATAACTTTTGACATATACAGACACCCGTAAAACTATCACCACAATCAAGATAGTGAACATATTTTTCACCTTCAACAGTTTCCTTATGCCCCTCTGTAATTCCATTTGCTGACTAGGCCATTCATTCTCCATTGCATGGCCATTTTGTCAAAAATCAGTTATTCGTATACGTGTAGGTTGTTTCTTGACTCTTTTCTGTTCCATTGATATGTTTGTCTTTATGCTAATACCACACTGTCTTGATTACTGTAACTTTAAAATAATGGTGTTGGCCATTATTAGCCAGCGGTGTTAGCCCTCCAACTTTGTTCTCTTTTAGAGATGTTTCAGCTAATTTAAGTCCTTTACATTTCCATATGAATTTTAGAATCAGCTTATCTCCTTATACATAGACAAGCTTATTAGGATTTTGACTGGGATTTTAAAAAATTGTTTATTTTTGAGAGAGAGAGACAGAGACAGAGACAGAGACAGAGACAGAGTGCAAGTGAGGGTGGGGCAGAGAGAAAGGGAGACATAGAATTAGAAGCGGGCTCTGAGCTGTCAGCACAGAGCCTGATGCAGGCCGGAACCCATGAACTGCAAGTTCATGACCTGAGCTGAAGTCAGCCACTCAACCGACTGAACCACTCAGGCGTGCCTAACAGTATTGAGTTTTTTTAGGTCTTCCTAAATTTCTCTCAGTAATCTATTATAGTTTTCCATGCACAGATCGTTCATAGATTTTGTAAGATTTGTCCTGTTGTGGGCTGAATTGTGTCCTGCCACAATTCATAAGTTGAAGCCCTGATCCCCAGTGTGACTTAGAGGGCATCTAAGGTGGTAGTTAAGGTTAAATGAGGTCATAAAAATGAGGTTCTAATCCATGGGGACTGGTATCCTTACAAGAAGAGGAAGAGATACCAGGAATTTGCATGGACAGAGGAAATGCCATGTGAGGACATAGTGAGAAAGTGGCTGTCTGCAAGCCAAGAAGAGAGGTATCATCAGAAACCAACTCTGCTGCTGGTACCTTGATCTTACACTTCCAGCCTTCAGAACTATAAGAAAATAAGTGTCTGTTGTTTAAGCCACCCAATCTGTGGCATTCTGTTATGGCAGCCCAAGTATACCAATACATTTAATATTTTTGGTAATATTTTAAATGTTACTTTTTTTTTTAAAGGATTGAATTTTTTATTTTTTTTAATAATAGTTTATTGTCAAATTAGTTTCCATATAACACCACGTGCTTCTCCCCACAAGTGCCCCCCACCATGACCATCCCCCCTCCCTCCCTCCCCCTCCCCACTCAGTCCATGGTTCGTCTCCAGTATTCAATAGTCTCCCTTGATCCGTGTCCCTCACTCATCCCCGCTCTCTTTCCCCCTTCCTCTC